>CM030931.1:3302672-3348692 GCA_018136815.1 Isochrysis galbana
TACAAAATGATTTTTCATGTGAACAAGCTATACGGGAGTTTACAAAGAGGTCATGTAAACAGGGTGTTTGACTCTGTTTGAAAGCTCTATAATATTGTTCCCGCATCGCACACGCGGCCATAGCCATTATAGATTATAGAACATAGAACCACTACTTTCTACTTTCACGCATTGGGCCGGGCCGTCAACAAAATTTTTTGTAAAATTTGGGTCCGTCAACAAAATTAAAATTTTGACCGAAATTTGGGTGGGATTTGGTTGGGGCAACGGGACCCCGCGGCCGCGGCAGCGAAATTTGGGCGTGTTGGAGCGATGGGCGGCCCGCCGGCAGGAGTAGGAGGCCTCAGGAAGTGGCCAAGACGCGGCGCGGTGCAAGGCGAGGGCGGCGGCGAGGGTGGCAATGGTAGCTCGGAGCAGTACTCCCATGATCCTCTCCCCCCGGATGCCGGATGAGGTGATTGAGTGATTGAGTCGGACGAGATGGGGGAAGAGAGCGCATTGTCGTGCACGAACAACGACGACGACAGCGACGTATTGGAAGAGGTAGTAGAGGAGGAGGAGGAGGAGGAGACCAGCTAGAAGGACGAGCTCGAAAGGGAGATGCAGGAGGATGGGACGACACGGGAAGACAGAGAACGACGCAGCCGTGCAGGTGGAGGTACGGAAGGCCAGGCCACACCCTCATCCCCATCATCCCCATCTGCGCAGGCGACCTTCTTGCCAGGACAACTTGCAATTCACATATCGGTGGGCGAGTGTGAGGTGGCTGAGGCAGCTCGCGACGACGGCCGGGTGCGAATAGTTTGGGAGGTGAAGAAGGGCGCTGGCGCGGCACGCCGAAGAGCAAAACTGTAAAATGTCGCGATATTTCGATCGAATTAAGGTGGTTCTAAAGAGTAAAATACCTGCCGCGAGAGCGGCGAGAATGGCGACCGCGCCAGCCACCTGCTCTCCCCTCAGCCCCCCCCCCCGAACGGCACTCTGTGGGCAGGGAGAGGGTGGTCCTCCGGAGGACACCCACTCCCAGCAAGAGTGGGGAGGCTCCTAGGGCCTGACAAGAGTTGCCGGCAACTTTTTGAGCAACTTTGGGGTGTTTGAGAGGGCGAGCAACTTTTGAGCAACTTTAAGGGCCACAGGCAACATTGAGCAACTCGAGCAACTTACCGAGCAACTTACCCATAGATAGGCCCGTTAGAGGAGCAACCTACTCCTGCTAGATCTATAGATAGGCCGAGCGTGCAACTTTAACTTTAAACGGGGGGAGCCGCCTGATGGCGGGGGGAGAAGGGCCGGGGAATGGGGGTGTAGAGAGTATGCTACGTGCTACTTGTATTGGGTAGTGGTTCCATTCGCCGCGAGTGCGGTAAGAATATCAAAAGGTTTTTTTTTTCGCCTTCGTCTTCCGTCCCGGTGTCCGACGCCTGTGACCCTCCGCCTTATGACTTGTGATCCTCCTCCTCCTCCTCCTGCGTGCTACGTCCCCCGAGTGTGTTGAGCCCTCGGGCGCCGTGCCTGGGCCCACCCCACCTCCTGTCCATGCCCACAGCCTGCGCCTGACGTCTCCCCGTCTCCCCAGCCCTCCTCGTCCCTCCCTACTCCCACTAACCTTCGACAGTCAAAAGACTCGAGGCGCGTCTCTGCGAGGGGGCCTTCCCTTCCTGCCGCTTGATGCAGGTCGGACCACGCCGCGGAGTCCAGATGGACACCGTCACCAACCGGTGGGCGCGACCCGACTTTGCCGCCAACCACCTGCGCCGCGTCAAGCACCTCGACCTCCTTGAGGTCGACAGCGCAAAGGTCTTGCCACGGATCGCGAGTCGTCTCGCCTCCCTCGCGCACCCCAACTACTCGCTGCGCTCGCTGCGCTTGAGTTGTGCAGACGACGATGTCCTACGCACGCTCGCCAAAGCCGCGCTTCCATGCCTCTCCCGCATCGAGTGGAGTACCTTCAGTGTATCCTCCAACCGCTCCACCGTGCGTCTGTCCGATGCGGATCTCGACGACGAGGCCTTGGACATGGTCTGTCGCGTGCTTGAGGCAGGAGCGTGTCGGAGGACCCATACGCTCATCCTCAACCGCAACCGGATCGGACCGGCGGGCGTGCAGCGCTTGTGCGAGCTCGCGCGGAGCTTTCGGTTGTCGTCGGTAAACCTCTCGTGCAACCCGATTGGCGCGGAGAGTCTGCATATGCTCTCACAGCTGAGAAAGCTCAAGGTGCAGGTGCAGGTCACCCTGCTGTGAGCACAATGCAATTGAGTGTGTGTGTGGGGCGAAGGAAGGGGGGGGGGGAGGGGGGGGGGAGGGGGGTCGGAGAGGGGGGTCGAATACTCTGGTAAATATAACATGTCTATATGCGGGGGTAAATTTTCCCCCGTGTTCGGGTGGTGCACTGGGACTTTTGATGGCCCGCACCTTGCTAGGGGCTAGGGGACCCTGCTAGTGGCGTCACTCTGGCGATAAGAGACGAAGCCGGTAGGATAACCCCTAGACCGGAAACGGTGAAAGTCATACTAGACGGTAGATGCGTATCGGTAGAGCTTAACATCGATGAGACTAAATATCGGGTGATGTGTGTGGATGTCGTGATGTCCATATATATATACCTTAGCGCGGCACCCAGCCCCCGAGAGGGGCAGATCGCGAAACTTAGCAGCAAAAACTAGCCACACTCGACACAACCCCGACCATGATCGGAGGGGATTTAAACTGCGTCGAAGACAGCACGAAAGATACCCGGCGAACGGGCGAGACAGCCTACCACAACGCACACGGTGAGAAGTGAGAAGTGGACAGCGCTGGCCAAAAGCCGGCTTTTTGCAAGGGGGGGGGGGGGGGGGGAGATTTGAACGGGTGCATAGGTGTGTAGATCTGTGGCATCAGCACGCGTCAAGGTGTACGGGCAGGTGCGCGCTGAGGGTTGTCGTGTTAGTACCGAGCTAGTGGGAGTAGGCTGGTACTAATGCTCAATTATATTATTATTACCATTGTTTACGTTGCGCATTGTCGGCGAGACCGCCCTGGTTGCGCAGGCATGCAGCAGTTGCACACACACTATTACACGCGAACAATCGCTGCTCACCCCGACCTCTTCTCACACTCTCATACAGACAGCCTCACTCTGTTGTTGATCGCAGGCGCTCTCCTCCCACACGCATATATCTATCCATCAGCGAGGCATCCGTAACCCCAAGTCACCAGTTACCACGAGCCGGACTACGTCAACCAAAGACACAAGTATGCGCACACGCGCATACGCACTTCCATTTCCCCCTCTCTCACCCACTCATAGCGTATCACCAGTCATTGCCGTTGAGGGCACCTGTGTGGCGACGTCGTCACGTGCATTCACGCGCTGTGCGCTCTCCGGCCCAAACTTGAGACCATCCTCCTTTCCCACCTGATATGCGCACAGCGACCCTAAGACGAATTGGAGGGCTAGGGGATACCGCCGCCCATCGGAGTGTGACGAGGGCTCCCCACTGCTCTCTCGCTTGTGGAATTCCCTTCATCGTGTGGGCGGCCGTGAATATGCATGCTATCGCACTGGTACGTAAACTGAGGTAGGCGCTCGCCAAGGTGGAGGCTTACGGCTCGATGGGCAAGGCTGCGGCTCGCAAGTCGTGAGCCACACCTCACGCCACCGTCCAAGCAAACGACCACTGGAGACCGCATCGCTGTGCCGGACTGTCCGAGAGTGAGAGCAAGCACCGACGCTCTAGAAGAATGGCATGCGTTGCGCGCCTTCTGGACCAATAGCTGAGCTCATGCTCGGCGTTGCATTGGCATGCGCCCTTGCGCCGCATACATCGCTTGGAGCTGCGCCTGCTGCTGCGTTGGGTTATGGATACGCGCGAGTCGCGACTGGTAATTGACCTGACCAGCGTTGCGCGGTTGATACAGCCCGCCCGGTACGTGATAGTCGCGCTTCTGGTGGGTGATAGGATTGTAGTAGTTGGTCATGCTGGACTCAGATTCGGTCCGGAAGATGGACCCTTTGCGTCCCTGCTGGTGGTAACCGTGAGGGTTGTGGTACACGACCCGAATATTTGCAGAGCCAGGTCGTGAAGCGGCCGAACCGGGGCGCGCGGCGGCCGATCCCGGTCGCGAGGGCGCACGGCCATACGCTGCGGCGACCGGCTGCTGTTGGCGGTACCCGGGTTGTGCGAGCTGCCGGGCGGCAGCGGCGCTCGCACTGACCGGTGGCGCTCTCCGCTGGGCGCCAGGTACGGGAGGAAGAGTCGGGACAGAGGGCTCCCCCGGTCTCTGTTGCTGCTGCTGCTGCTGCCCCTGGGTGTAAGGGGAGTGCACGGGCACTTGCAAGGGCGGCTTGTACTCCATCTGCCCCGGCGAAGGCTGCTGACCTCGCGGAACGAACGGAGTTCGGCCTTGAGCATCAAGGGCGTACTTCGCCGGAGAGCGAGTGGAAACCTCAGACATCTTCTTGATTACGTCAGGCACCGGCGCCTCGACGGATTTTGCAGGTGCCTCGTACCTCGAGGGCGGCAAGTTTTTGTGCAGGTCGTTGAAGCGATGTGGGACAACAATCGTCCCAACAAGATCCACAGGACCATCAGCGATGGCCGGCGCGTTGAGCGAGTCTGGGGACGGGACACTGGACATGCGTTGCTGCACACCTGGGTGCGAAAGGATGTCGTCGATGCTCGCGCGGCGAGCAGGATCCACGACGAGCAGCCGGTCAACCACATTTTGGAGGTCGCGCGAGTAGCCAGCGGGGATTGGGTTGTACTTGCCGCGCATGATCTTGCGGGCAAGTCCCTCCATAGACTCGGCCTCAAAAGGTGGCCGGAAAGTACACAATTCGTAGAGCATGCAACCGAGTGACCAGACATCGCACTTGGCGTTGTATGGTCGGTTCCGCCACACCTCGGGAGCCACGTAGTACGGAGTGCCCACTTGTGTGCGCGCAAGTGCCTGGTCCGACTTGAGCACCTTGGATACCCCAAAGTCACCTGCAGGAAGTGGGGTCGGGCGGAGTCATGCGTGGTGCGCCGCAATCGTCGATGTGACCCGGGGATCGGATGGGGGTAGTCCTCGTGCCTCGGGTGCGCAGGCACGGGCCAGCTGGGCCCCCTTACCAAGCTTGATGTACGTTGGTGAGCACATGAAGACGTTGGCACCCTTGAGGTCGCGGTGCAAGATGTTGCGATCGTGTAATGACTTGAGGCCGAGGCCCATCTGGATGAAGAGCGACCACACGGTCGTCTCCTTCAACGGCCCCCGCTTCCGCGCGTCCTTCAGGAAGCCAAAGAGATCGCCGTGACCCGCAAACTCAGTGACGATGTAGAGCATATCCTGCTCGACAAACGCCTCGAAGAAGGTGATGATGTGGGCGCCGGCGACGGATGCGAGTACGCGAATCTCATTGACTGCCTCCGCCCGATCCTTCGCGCCCATCTTGCGCGTGTCCACCTTCTTGATCGCATAGGTCTTGCCGTCAGTCTCTCTTGTCGCCTTGTAGACGGTGCCAAAGGAGCCCTGCCCCAGTAGCTTCTGCAGGACAAAGCCGTTGACGCGGCCGAGAGCACCGCCGCCGCCCTGGTAGCCCATCGTGTGTGGGAGGCGCGCGGTGGTCGCGTCGAACCCACGTGGGGCAGGAGGGGGTGGGGGGGTGGGGGGTGGGGGGGGGGGGGGCGAGAGGTGGTTTCCGACCCTCGCAGCGAGTGAGAGAGAGGAAGGGGGGGAGAGAGAGAGAGAGACACACTCAGTAAGGGAGAGTATATATGTGTTTTTTGTATATAATATATGTATGTGTGAGAGAGCAGGAGCGTCCCGCGTTCGGCGGGAGGAGCCGCGGCTTCTGTGAGAGCTGCCATTTCTTCATGGAATGCATCCCCCTATACAGATATCGAGTGGTGAAACGAGAGAGGGAGAGAGAAAGATGAGAGAGAGAGAGAGAGAGAGATGAGAGAGAGAGAGAGAGAGAGAGAGAGAGAGAGAGAGAGAGAGAGAGAGAGAGAGAGAGAGAGAGAGAGAGGCCGGGGGCGCGGGCCGGGGGGGGTTGGAGGAGGAGGGGGCGGGTTGTTGTTTCTGGCTCTCTCTCTCTCCCTCTCCTCGCCCCCCCCCCCTTAACGTTTCTCTCCCTCTTTCTTTTCGACTCTCTCTCTCCCAGTGAGCTTTGGAGCCTTCACGGCATGAGGGCTGGCGTGTGGGGCGTGTGTATGCATATATCTGTGTAGAACGCCTACTCTTCTTCTTCTCTCTCTCCGTCTCTCCCTCCCTCCCTCCCTTTCTCTCTCTCTCTCTCACCCGAGAGAGAGAGAGAGAGAGCGCGAGGGAGCGGCGGCGAGAGGAGAAACGGAAACGGACAGCCGTGCGCTCGCGCGGGCGAGTTTTCTTGTTGGTGTTGTGTTTTCTGTGTCGGAGTGGTTTGGATCGATCGGCCCGACGGCGGCGAACTCATCAAACGCGGCGCGCAACCCCCCCACCACAGAAAAGGAAGAGGGAGAGAAACACCAAGGGGGGGGGGGGGGGGGGGGGGGCGAGGAGAGGGAGAGAGAGAGAGCCAGCAACAGGCCCGCGCCTCCACCGCGACAGCCGAGACGCCGTTACGCGGTTACGCTTGCGTCAATCGGCCCCTTATGGCAGAGATCCACGGGCAACAGCACAGTGAGTCGCCAAGAGTCGCCAAACCTCAAAAACCGGATACTATGTGCCGAGTCCTTTTAGTTGTAGTGCCTGACATAAGGTCGCGAGCATCTGAATCTGAAACGCCGCATTTTCACTTCTCATATCGTTCACTCGACGCCGCCGCCTTACACCCTGACGAATTGGGATGGCCCATAGCCCATAGGGCCTGAGGGCAATGAGGAAGGGACCAAGCTGGCGGCAGGCGCGGCTGAGGAGACGACTTCAGAGGTGCTGACGGGCTGAAGCCCGTCAGCAGAGGAAGGCGGGCAGGCGGGAGGCGGGTTTGGGCGAGGGCGAGGACGGCGGCGAGAGCGACATCGAGCGAACGGCGAGAGGCGAGGGCGAGTGTGAGGAGGGCTGTGATGGCAGGGGCTGGCGAGTTGGCCCCGGCAAGAGTTTCGCTCCAGACCCACCCAAATTTCGTTTTGATATTTCGCGTCCGTTGGAGCAAATTTTGAGCTTCACCTACCCAAATTTTGTTGATATTTTGAACAAAATTTTGATTGTTGAAGGGGGGCAGCAATGACGCAACGACGGCGGGACGCGTACCTTCGAGCCAAAATGTTTATAATACATAGCTGTATGCTATATGCTGTATAGATAGGTATAGCAATGTATTGCATGTTGCATTGGCATTGACAATCATTAGTATCTAGTATCTGTCCATTATCCATCATTGCTCACAAGCTGCTCACATGTGCTCTCACATCTCGCGTTGCACGCATCCACAACCAATAAGAACCTGTCGAACACGCGATGACTACTGGCTCGTGGGCAGAGGGCCGTTCGATCGAGCCGGCAGCTGACGCGGCCGTGAAGGAGTCGTAGGTGGTTGCTTGCGGGAATATGTCTGAGAGGTCATAGTAGAAGTCGGGTCTGACAGCTTCTACCATCGAGTGCGAGGGACGAGAAGAGAGACGGAGGTTCGGAGGCTCACAACGCGCGGCGTTGGAGGGTAGGGCCGAGGCTAGCTAGCGAGCTAGAGGAGGAGAGAGAAGGAGAATGAGAGCTTCTTAGGTCCAAGGTAGACACGAGAGACTACAACGCAGGGACTCAAAAAGTTCCCTCGTCACACAGACACACACGAACTAAACCAAACAGGGCGAAAACTAACCACACTCAGGGCGGACTGTCAAGCGTCGGCACCAAGGCAACTCATCGGCGCACAGACATGCGAAGCAGAGAAGTCGGAACACCGAGAGCAGACCTCGCTGTGGAGCTACCGCCGATATACGAAGAGAAGACGGAAGACTACAACCGATGCGTGAAGAGAAGACGGAAGACAGTCGTGGAACGTTTGATGACATCGAAAGAAAGTAAGAGAAGGGGTAGAATGTCGCCGACGAGACCTTGAGGCTTAAAATAAACCACCGGTTAGAAGTAAAAGTCTGTCATCGTATGGAATACGACACTCCCCGACTAAATTCGAGTCGTCTCGACGAGCGGCATGGAAGGAGAACAAAGCAACCGAAATAGGAGAAATCCGCGAACAAATCAACCGAAATAGAAGAAACCCAGAATTAGAACAACGAGGTGAGAGGAACCCAAGTTAACCGAGAAACCAAACATGGAAGGCGACGCTGGAAATAGAAGACGAGAGCACCCGTGGGCCCTTTGAGCACAAATTCGGAAGCTTGACGCGGCAACCTATTTGTACGCATCGTCCCACCCATTTCTCCCATTTACAGGAGTTTTGCTCGGGTGTTGCGGTGGGTGCAACCGCAGACGACGCGCGTCTCATCTCCTGCAAACAACGGCGACAGCGAAGAAAGAGGAACAATCTACTACAACAACGAAAGGGAGGGAATGATTCCGACGACACGCGAAACTCGGTGACGAGCAATCTCCGACGACCCTATGAAACTCGGTGACGAGCAATCTCCGACGACCCTATTATTGGAGTCAAAGAGAGAAGTCGCAGAGGGGGAGGGAGAAAGGCCGCGGACTGAGCGTCGAGCGATGGCAGCGAAGAACGGATCCATGATGACCGAGGAGGAGGTCGACCGTCGTCGCACCGAGCTCCGCAAGTACCTGTCGGAGGCGCGTGGCGGCTACGTGACCAAGGGAGGCGTGAAGCGGACATTCTGTCCGTGGGAGGTCGTCTCGGACGACGTTTGCGCTCGCCGAGCTGAACAAGAAGGTCGGGTGCAGCGGGCGATCGAGATGGCCAAGATGATGAAGAGCCCGACGGGCGACGCCAACACGGAGTTGACCGAGGCGGAGACGATGGCGGCGGAGCTCGAGGCGATCAAGGGCCACAACGACTTCTTGGCGCGCATGCTGACGGAGGTGACCAAAGAGCGAGATTCTCTACGTCACATGATCAACAAGCAGAACAAGGAGAAGCTGGAGATGGAGGATGAGATCACCGAGTGGCGCAAGAAGTTCGACGAGTGCCACACCATGTACAAGGTGATGGAGGGCTGCTTCTTGGACGCGCTGAACGAGAAGAAGACGGTCACATCGCTGTGACGGAGGCCAACAACGAGTGAGCGCCGAGGCTGACACTGTTGCCTCGGGCGGGCATACAGAGATGGGAAGTTATGCGAATGAGCAGTGTAAAGACGCTTGCAGCCGGCGGAAGCGAGCATGCGAGCGTAAGACACGGCGGAGTGGGGAAAAGGGGCGTAGCGGCGGTGATGAGGAAACGACGATAGAGGGAGCGTAGCCCGAGCCATCCCATGCAGCGTGTGAGTAGAGATCACGGGAATCGGTAGATATTGGGGTTTCTCGTTCGCGATTCTCGATTCTCGTCGTTCCGCGTTCTACGTTTCTCGCTCTCGATTCTCGATTCTTGTCGTTCCGCGTTCTCATCGGTCCTCGATTGTTCGTAACTTCTCGGTGCGTCGCTCATCACGTCTTCCGTCTTGGTTCGGCGTTGGGATTGCTCTTCTGCCTTTCTCGTGGCTTGTTCGGAGCTCTCCGCTATCCGTTAGGTTCTCTTCTTTCACTCGCGGGACGCTCGATCCTAGCAGGGGGGTGTCGCATTCGCGAGTCGACACTCGTTAAGCTTCGCTCTTCGCTCTTCTCTCTTCTCTTCGTCGTTCGGTATTATCGTTATAATTCTCTGCTTTCTCTCGTTCTCGGTCAAAAGCTTCGCTTGGATGCATGGGATCGTGGGTTGTGGAGCGCCCTCTCTCTTTCTCTCGAAGGAGAAGGGAAGTTTCCCCACCTTTCTTCCTCCCGGGCGCCTCGCAAATAGGTTTAATTTGCTATCTCCCCTGCGGTTCTTTATCTGCTTCTGGGGGCAATCAGGTTTAATTTGCGATCTCTTCGTACCTCCCCCTTAAGCATATCGCACTTCTCTCGTCTTATTCGGTAAGTCTCTTGGAATCCTGCGTAGCAAGATTACCCCTCGTTTCCGTTATGGTGCGATTCCCGTTCCAGACAAGATCGTCGAGACAGATCGCCCTTTGATCGTCGTCCGTCGTTGTTTGATCGGAGTGTTTGGGTTTGATTTCAGTCGAGTTATGTGAGAAAGTCGTGGGGCGAGAGTCGGGGTGTTTTCCTGGGTGTCTTTGTCCGTCGTCCTGTCGTCAGTCGTCATCCGCCGTCGCTCTCGCTCTCGTCGCTCTCGCTCTCGTAACACTCATACCCTACAATCTCGCCTCGCCTCGCCAGCCCCTGCCACCACAGCCCTCCTCTCACTCACCCTCGCCTCTCGCCGCTCGCTCGATGTCGCTTTCGCCGCCGTCCTCGCCCTCGCTCAAGCCCGCCTGCCCGCCTTCCTCTGCTGACGGGCTTCAGCCCGTCAGCACCTCCGAACTCGTCTCCTCCGCCGCGCCTGCCGCCGGCATGGCCCCTTCCTCATTGCCCTCAGGCCCTATGGGCCATCCCAGTTCGTCACTGTATTTGCAGGCCCCAGCACCGTATTTCCCATCTAGGTCCCTCTCCCCCTCACTCTCGCCGCTGCAGTTGTTTAAGCGCGAGATCCTAGATGCTAGATGCTAGATGGGAAATACGGTGTTGCGGACCTACAAATACAGCCAAATACATATGTGTTTGGCCTCCGGCCAAAGAGGCCAAATACATTCCAAGTACATTCGAGGCCTACAACCCAGGACGCGCTTCAAATACAGCCAAATGCATATAATGTATTTGGCCAGGTGCCTCTGCAAATACAAATACGGTAAAAACGTATTTCCCATCTAGGCGCGAGATGCGAGATTCGTGCGAAAAGTCGATGTGCGAGCACACCGACACCGACGTGTCTTTTGTAGTAAAAGCGCCGAGCCCGACGGTCTCCCCGCGCGGCTACTTCTACAGTCCCGGGGGCACCATCCACCCCTCGATCCCCTCGTCGTCGTCGCCGCGGCCCCTGGGTCCGAATCAGAGAGAGAGAGAGAGAGAGAGAGAGAGAGAGAGAGAGAGAGAGAGAGAGAGAGAGAGAGAGAGAGAGAGAGAGAGAGAGAGAGAGAGAGAGAGAGAGAGAGAGAGCGCAGGAGGGCGGAAGGGAGAGAGAGGGAGAGAGAGGGCGGAAGGAAGAGAGGGAAGAAAGGAGCAGGTCAATGGAGAAGAAGGTGGGGAGAGGGGGAGGCTTCTCGTGGGGAGAATGCGTGGAGAAGGGAGAACCACTCCAGAAGAGAGAGATGTGTGTGACCAGAGTAGCGAAAGAGCCAAGGCAGACAACTCTGTTAAAGGCGGGGGAGCGGAGAGGAGGGAGAGACCCCGCTAGTGGGAATCGTCTAGTACAAGGAGTGTTCGCATGAGGAGAAAGAAGAGAGACACGTGGGAGGGGAAGCGCCGCCTCCGAGACGGAACCTCTGCGCCCGGAGGGAGAGAGAGAGAGAGAGAGAGAGAGAGAGAGAGAGAGAGAGAGAGAGAGAGAGGAGAGAGGAAGAGAGAGAGAGAGAGAGAGAGAGAGAGAGAGAAGAGAGAAGAGAGAGGAGAGAGAGTCGAACGAGGCGCGCGCCACCACTCCCGCCTTCTCTCTTCTCTCTCTCTCTCTCTCTCTCTCGCTTCCCCCCCCCCTGTCTATCTCTCTCTTCCAGTCCCCTTCCCTTCCCCTTGCCCCTCTCCCCTTGCCCCTACCTCTCCTCCCCAACCCACCCACACCCTGTGGGCTTCCTTTCCATCTGTCTCCTCAACCTCCGCACCAACAACCCCATCCCGCTTAAACCCCCACGCTTCCTCCCTCCCTCTCCTCCTCCGAAGCCCCTCGCCGAGTCTCTCCGCCTTACCTCTCCCCTCCTCTTCCTCTCTCCGCTGCGCTCTGACCCCACTCACGCGCCTACCCTTCCTACCCGCTGAGACAGTCACTTTCCAGCAAACCCCGATGTCGGACCTTAAGCTGATCGGCTTTGGCAACCCGCTGCTCGACATCTCAGCGGTTGTCGAGCAGGATGTTCTCGACAAGTGGGGCGCCAAGCTCAATGACGCGATCCTCGCCGAGGACAAGCACAAGCCGATGTATGCCGAGCTCGTCGCGTCCCACCCTGTTGAGTACATCGCGGGTGGCGCCACCCAGAACTCGATCAGGGTGGCCCAGTGGATGATGGGCAAGCCAGGCAGCACTGCCTACGTCGGGTGCATTGGCAACGACAAGTTCGGTGAGCAGCTCGAGCAAGCGGCACGTGCCGACGGCGTCAATGTTGCCTACATGAAGCACCCCGAGACACCCACCGGCACCTGCGCTGTCCTCGTCAAGGGTGGCGAGCGCTCGCTCATCGCTAACCTGTCGGCGGCCAACTGTTATGACATCTCTCACTACGAGACGCCTGAGATCCAGGTGCGTCACCTAGTTGCAAGTCTCCTTGTGGACTGGGGCTAAGGCGTTCGGATTGTTCCGCGGTCTTGCGCACAGAGCAACCGCAGTGCTGGCCCCCGGAGGGGCCTACGGCCCGTCGCACATGCGCCCCGACGGCCACGCACTTGTGCCGCCGCCTCGGCCTGACATACCGAGCCAGAATGTGCTTGGAGCGCTTGTGCTTGTGGCATGCGAGGGCGTGTTCATACCTGACAATCCAAGTTATTGTGGCGCTTGGTCACTCGTCGGCCTCTAAGGCGCTGGGCGCGGTCGCATTTGGTTGCGCATCCACACCTCGACGTCTGCATCACAGCCAAATACCCCAAGCCCCTTGGTGGTCGCAGGCACTCGTCAAGGATGCCCAGATCGTCTACTGCGCTGGCTTCTTTCTCACCGTCTCACCGCCCACCATGCTTGCCCTCGGCAAGCACGTCGCTGAGACCTACAAGACATTCTGTCTCAACCTGTCCGCCCCTTTCATCTGCCAGTTCTTCAAGGACCCGCTCCTCTCTGTCATGCCCTATGTTGACTTCCTCTTCGGTGAGCTGCTACGCTACAGCACAGTATACAGCGAGAGGGCGTGCCCCGCGCGCGCCGTCGCCTTCGCGTCTGCCATCATTGCTCGATTCGGTCTCTCGCAGCCGCTAATCCCGCACCCCTCTCGCACCTTTTCGCAGGCAATGAGAGCGAGGCAGCCGAGTTTGGAAAAGCCATGGGATGGGGCGAGGACGTCGAGACGGTGGCCCTCAAGGCCGCAGCGATGCCAAAGGAGTCGGGTGCTCGTCCCCGTGTCGTCATCTTCACACAGGGCAAGGATCCGACCATCGTCGCGCTTGGCGGCGGCATATCGAAGTTCGACGTCGAACTACTCCCTAAGGAGGCTCTCGTCGACACCAACGGTGCTGGCGACTCCTTTGTCGGCGGCTTCCTCGCCAAGCTCTCGCAGGCGGCCGACCTCGCGGAGTGCGTTCGCGCCGGCAATTGGGCTGCACGCCAGATTATCCAGGTCTCGGGTTGCAAGATCCCCGAGGGCCCGTGCACCTACGCCTAAGCGCGTCGCGCGTTTCGGGAGCGATGTCGGATGTGCCGTCGGGGCTTATGGACGGCCGCTAGCACGTTCCTTGCCCGGCGCGGTGGTGGCCACTCCATACGCTCCTACCCTTGGGTGGCCATCACTAGCGCTGCCTTTTGGGGGCACCATTGTCGGCCCTGTCATTGGTGTATCATGCCGTATAGGCAGCAACGCCGCTAGGACAGCGGAGTTGCCGAAAAGTGCCCGTGTGTTGGTTCATTGGGCCTGCCCTGGGCCAGCCCACTTCTGCTTGTGATTGTGTGGGTGTGACGATGAGAAAGGGGTTCGAGCGGCTCATATGCGCCGTAAAGTCACCGCCGCGGCAGTCTTCTTGAGCTCTGCACCAAAGATGTGTGCCTATGTGTGGTATGTGCCGATGTGCGACATAAATGTGCTTAAGAGCATGAGCCTAACTATGCTATGGCGTATGCACTAATTGCGCGTAACGCCTAGCACACTACTATTGAGCATTGTGCGTTGCTGCGGCTAGACAGCTGAAGCGTCAACTAAGTTTACACGCGTAGCTGACCGAACCTACTTTCATAAGTCGTGGGGGTCAATCAACAACGAGCCTCAGCCGGAGATCATAAACGCTCCAGCTCCAGCCGGAGACCATCAACAGCCTACATTATCCTTGCCCACGTTGTATTTATCATTGCAATGGTTAATTGTCAAGGAATAAGTAATGGCACTCGCACTCACTCTCAAACATAGGGGATAGGCTACTATAACTGATAATTGCATAACTGCAACTGCTTTGCGCCCGACAGTCTGACTGAGGGCTGAGGTTGTGTTTGCCTTCATTTGGTACCCCCGACACATACACACAAACGCACCTTCACGCGCGCGCGCGCGCGCGCGCGCGCACCATCCAGATATTACCGCATCCTTGTGATGGTATTGGGTGTCGGTGTCAAAGATTGTGTTCCTTGAGTCGCGCCGCCTACGTACGTAGCGCCATCGAGGAGCTTGAACTTTGTGAGGTAGTGTGAGCACCCTCCGGGACGACGAACAGTTTGAAGGAACCGCGCGACGCCGACGCCGACCATGACATTGCGGCTTTGATGGTCTTGATGGTGGGGACCCTTCTCTCGATGCTTGGACCGAACATAAGCCGAAGGGTGCCCCTGATGGCGTCCTCGTAATCTTTCTGGTTCAGTGTTACATTTGCGCCCAACTAGGATTTCGCCTTGGCCCTTGTCAATTCGGTGATTCGGTGGGGGCATTACATTCTCGTGTGAGTATACCCCCTGCGGCGCTGAGCACGGTGTTTGCGGCAGCTTCGAATTTTTTTCTTCAGAACGTCGATGCTTTCCATCACGTCATCCGACTCCCAAAAATACATGTATTGTACTACAGATACTTGAAATCGTCGTCGTCGTCGCTTCGTAACGCGTCAACGACATTAATCTTCACTGTGTCTTCATCCAATCGAATGAACATTTTCCATTGTTCGTCATTGATATGATCCATGCTGATTTTCTTAAGCTTTGGTATGAGGGCATCGGTGATATTCTCGAAAGACCAGAAGCGCGTTCATTTATCCGCCGTACCGCCCGCCGACGCGGTCGTGCGGGCTCTCGCTCCAGCCACCAGCATCTCGCCAACCTCTGCGCCCAAAGTCGCTGGCGCCGTAGTCCGTAGTTGGCACGCCAATCACCACCGTCGTTGTACCCTTGCGACCCGGTGGAGGTCCCTTCGCGAGGGCGCCTTGGTGGCGCAACGTCGGCCATGAGCCGCGATCGACTGGCGCGGCGGAGACGGCAGCGGAGAGGAGGGAAGCGAAAGCGGCGCGCGCTCCATGAACCTATCGCTTTGACGGTAGTTGAATGCTCATTCATACAATTCTTATCAATTGTTGCAATGACTCATTCACTCAAGACCACACCGTGCGCCCTATGGCGCAGTCTTCCCCAACCAGCAACCAGCAACCATAGGGAAGCCCTATCCCTATCCCTATGTCCAATGTTGTGCCGCCCCCCCTCCCGCGCCTCCATGCTGCGTAATTGCGGAGGTGGCGCAGAGGGCGTCATCCGTGGCCGCCAGTAAGAACAGTAGCAACGCATCAGCATCATACTTATCGCAAACAAACGGAGGAGCAGAGGCGATGCAAGAGCCATAGTGGCAGACAGTACTTTGGGGCTTCCATCCAAGTACACACTAGCAGCATCTGTTTTAGCCGCCATGCACGGTTTCGGCGTATGCGCGTGCACTTGCGCCATCACCATCATCTGGCCTCTACTGCGAATATGTTGCGACTCCGGCTCCTGCTGCGGCCTCAACGTCGGCTGGAAGGCGGGGAAGCGCCCTGCAGGATCCGAAGCGATACTAAGGAAGAGGCGGCGGGGTAAAAGCGGCATTCGATGAACAAAGAGAAGCGCTTCCGGGACAACGGCAGTGTTCACCTCAACGCCGATACCACAGGCACGCTCGAGTTGTGCCAAGAGGTGAGCCGGTGTAGCAGTCGATAGTGTCGCTAGAAGATGGCCGCGCGAGGGCTTCTGGCTCGACGGATGTGCATGGACATGTAGGAGGAAGAAGCTGTTAAAGCCAGTCCGCATGCCTCGATGCTCCCAAAATGAGGGCGTCCAGTGATTGCTCTAGCGGCCTTGCTCTTCGTGCGAGCAGGGCTCAGCCGCCTGGAGGCATCGAGGCGGTATCGTCTGGCGTGGCCGAACTCCACGGCTTGGTCTCGCGTACCCCACCCTCTACGCAAGGTGAAGTCCGCCATCCACCGGTATGAATGCACCAGTGATGAGCCCCGTTTGATCTGCAGCCAAGTAGGCGATTGTCTGCGCAATCTCATCGGGCTGCGCCCAGCGACGCATCGGCGAGCGTGATAGCATTTTCTCGTCGAGCAGCTTCCGGCCCGCCTCCATGTCACCCCGGCCCATGCCCAACCTCGCCTTGTCCCACTCCTTGGTGTCTGTGTAGCCAGGCGAGACGGCGTTGATGGTGATGCCACGTTCAGCCAGCCGAAGCGCGTACATGCGCACAAGCCACTCCATCGTCGCCTTTGCTTGCCCGGGCATGTCATAGTTCACCCGCGGGATTTGCTGCGTGTTGCAGCCCGGGTTGGTGATGACGACCATCCGCCCCTCGCCGTCAGTCATGCGCGGGATGCACTGCTCTGCAAACGAGACCATGGCCTTGGGATAGATGGATTGGTACTCGTCGTACATCTTGAAGTTGTCGGTCATCTTGCCTGCGCAAGACGGCCGGATGCGCCGGTCAGTGGGTGGAGGAGAGACATACCGCCACGAGCCGACGTGCTCCACCATGCTGGTTGCACAGAGGGGCGCTAGTGGTTTGGGACCCTCCCGCCAGCACGCCCACTGGCTCGCGCTCCCCTTAGCTCCCTTCCCCTTCTTCCTCTCCCCAAGCCGGGCTGAAGCCTCTTCCACGAGCATGAGTGGCGGTACCCTCTCTTGACCCGCTCATTTCGCCTTGATCCTTCTCCCCCTCCCACCTCTTCCCTCATGGCCACTCCTCACCATCGAGGTGCGTGCTGAGCAGCTGCTCATGAAAGAAGCCTGCCGCGTGCACAAACGCGCCGACGTGGCCGCCAAGCTCGGTGTCGACGAGATGAAAGACGGCGCGCACTGTCTCCTCCCGCCCCTCCTCCGTCGTCAGGTCGCCCCTAACCGCCCGCACAGCCACAGAGTGAGAAGCTGAGAGCTCAGCGACTGCTGTGTTCGCTCTCTCTTCATCGTGGCCGTAGCAGAGGACGAGGTCGCTCCCTCGGGCGGCGAGCATGCGCGCGGCGGCGAGGCCGATCCCGCCCGTCCCGCCCGTCACGATCGACACGCGGCCGCAACAAGCCACGCACAGCGAGCAGAGGAGGAGGAGGAGAGGGTGCGGTGCCGGACGCGCCATCGGCAGTGGGGAGAGGGGACACCGTTTGCCACTTCTCTCCCCCAGTACTTTACTCCTAGTGTGGAATTCAGATCCCCTCGTAAAAAAAACTAAGTGGAACATAGCTTGTTAGGACATCTTGTTGGCAAGCATTCCTAGCCCTAGCCACATACACCGGACGAGCCATGCCGCGCACAGCCCCATCGCGGGGGAGGGGCTCCGTTGCCGTCGAAGGGCTACGGTCCCTCAGAACTAAGGTAACACTAACACAACAATAAAACTCTAACCTCACCCTCCCCCATCCCCATCCAGACCAAAAGCGTTCAATTATCCCCATCCCTGCTAACACCTTTCGTTGTCACCTGGAGGTTACTTGACTCAACTGGACACTTCACATGTTGAAACCCACACGTGGTGTGACTCCATTCACTCGACTTGGGGCAGGGTCGATATCTCGTTGAAATTCACGATCCACGTCTCACACCAAAGAGCACTGATGAGTGTATGTCCACACCAAAGAGCACCGACCGCGTAAAAGCAGACAACAAGTTTCGTCACACGTCTATATGGAGGAGACGAGGGAAGGGTGAGCAGTTGCCCTGCAGTTGAGCAGTTGCCCTGCAGTTGAGCAGTTGCCGTGTAGTTGAGCAGTTGCCCTGCAGTTGAGCAGTTGCCCTGCAGTTGAGCAGTTGCCCTGCAGTTGAGCAGTTGCCCTGCAGTTGAGCAGTTGCCCTGCAGTTGAGCAGTTCTCCGCCCCCCTGCCGCCCTGCATTGCCTACCAGCCCCCCTCTCCCTTCAGAGTCCCCCTCTCCCCTTGAGAGCCCTCCTCTCCCCTTGAGAGCCCTCCTCTCCCTTCAGAGCCCTCCTCTCCCCTCCCCGCGTACCAGAATCGCGATGGCCTCCTCTTCTGTGAAGCGTCCTATGGAACCAGACGAAGAGCCCCGTCAAGTGTCACCTCACTTGTCTGGACGTCGCAACGGGAAGCTTCTGTGGGAGTACTGCACTACGAATCAATTCCCACCTATAGAGGACTTGGGTGAGGACATCGACTTCATGTATGTAGATGATTACCATCAGACCACTTCACTGATGGAGGCATCCTCTCGCGGGCATTTCTGGTGCGTGAAGAACACCTTGGAGTTGTTCAAGGATGGACAGAAGAGTGCATCTGCATTGGTAACATTTGTCAACCAGGTTGGAGCTTCCCAAAAGCAGACCGCCCTCATCATGGCTGCCAAGCGAGGGCATGCTCATATTGTGGTTGAACTCCTCAATGCTGGTGCCATGATTGAGGCTGTGGATGATGATGGATACACTCCTCTACTTCATGCCTGTAAGATGAATCACATAGAAGTGGCCGAAGTGCTCCTTGCGAATGGTGCTCACATCAGCAACAACGACATCCTTCAGATGACCAACGATGACACAATGATCGATCTACTGACGCGTGCGGGGGCTTGAGAGGACCTCCCCAAACTTGGGTACCACCAAGTGTTTCCCTCTACCGGAGAGGATGGCCGAGTCCATTGAAGCATGTTGTGCCTTTTCCCCTTGACCTCCAGCCAGAAAGCATTTGCACGCTAGTTCATCACGATCAGTGTCCGTGTCATGGCACCAAGGCCAAAGTGCTGCGGGTGGCTGGAGATAGTCCTCATTGGTCTCCATGTGTTTGCTGGCGTCTTCCTCATCATCGTCATTGTCTTTATCATCGTCATTTTCATCGTCATTTTCATCGTCGTCTTCATTGTCTTCTTCGTCCTCTTCGTCCTCCTCGTCCTCCTCGTCCTCCTCCTCGTCCTCCTCCTCGTCCTCCTCCTCTTCGTCGTCCTCTTCGTCGTCCTCCTCGTCCTCTTCGTCGTCCTCCTCGTCCTCTTCGTCGTCCTCCTCTTCGTCGTCCTCCTCGTCATCCTCCTCCTCTTCGTCGTCCTCCTCGTCATCCTCCTCCTCCTCGTCGTCCTCCTCGTCGTCCTCCTCGTCATCCTCCTCCTCGTCGTCGTCCTCCTCTTCGTCGTCCTCCTCGTCATCCTCCTCGTCGTCCTCCTCGTCGTCCTCCTCCTCCTCTTCGTCCTCGTCTTCTTCAACGTCTTCAACGGCCTTTTCCTCAACTATGACGCGTACATCGTCTTCATTCTCTTTGGTATTCTTCTTTGGTCGTTTGGGATTGGTATCCTCAGAAGTCGTCGGCTTGTCGTGCACTGCTGCTGGGATCAGACTGATGGGAAGCTTCATCGTCGCTGCACGTGTGTGGTTGGAGGTGCGCCTTTCTGTGCGAAACACACAAAATCTGAGAATCACCGAACGTAGTGCGCATTTTGAGATCAAATTGAAGCGCACACGTACGCACTTTCGGAGACGCGAGGCATGATGCTCAGTTCCATGCTGCAGAGTGTGATACGCGCCATTTCAGCTGTGGTCTGAATCAGTTCCAACTCACGAGGCCAACTGACACGACGCTTTCGTATAGATACAAATGCCTCAATGGTATTGACAGTCCAGCAAACATAGTGCAATCCACGCCAAGTGATATCAGGGCGGATGGTAGCGTGATATACTTGGACAAGCACGATGTCGATTGTGGTACAAACGGATAAAGGTACCCAGCTTTCTAGGACCAGTCCTAGAAACTAGGACGGACTTTGCTAGGTGAGAGCATGAGCATACCATGTTATTTTGTCCCAAACCTTGGCTATTGAGTTACCACATGCATATGTCCTCATTAAATGTTCCAGGTGTACCTAGGCACCATTCCCTCAGCAACACCAAGTTTTGTGACGCGTTTACGGGTCACCTGGTCGGAATTGCTGCTTGTCCTAGAAACGGGAGAAATGGCTGATACCACCCAATGGGGAGCTCTTCTACCCATGGTCCCCAGGAGATGAAATGTTGCTTTGACTGCCCTCTTTGAGACCTTCAGTGACCACCAAGCTTGATTTTGTCATCTAAGTGTCCAATCCGCTAGCCTACTGCTCCAAAAGGTCTAAAATAAAACTCCTCTGGTGCGAGCGGACGCCCGAGTGCAGCACCGCATGATGAATGTGGTAGCAAAAGTAAGCAAAGACAAGCTCCGCAGAGTTGGTCATGGGGAGAGCTAAGGTTGAATGGGATGTGGAGATGGTTTGCTTCAGGTGATGGGATGTCTCATAAGCTCACCATAGGCTATAATGGAGGCATGATCGGCAGAGTCCTAGAAATCCAAGAATTTTCTAGGACGTGGTCCTAGTTTCTAGGACGGAATTTTTTGTCCGCAAAGCCAATCGCCAAATTCAAACTGAATAGACCTTCACCAGACATGCTATCGTATGATTACACGTGCAATTCCATGGAGGCCGCTGGTACATGTCGTGACGTGACGACGGAGTGGAATAACGAAACCTGGCATAACACTAACCTTGACAAGCACAACGTTGAATGCGAACAGGACGAAGTCATCACGCAATTCCGACTGAACCGACGAAGCAGCACCCAGGACAAGCTGAGGTACATGTACAGGTGCTGCAGAATGAGCTCGTCACAATGACACCCCAGCAACTCCATTCACGTCTCAGGTGACAACGGAAGCATGGTGGCCTCCATCAGTGCCTCCGTTGATTCTTTGGACTTGCTCGCACTTCGCACGCCCCCGTTGCTCGGAGTCCTCGTCCAATTCGAATGGATGTCGACCCGTGTCCTACAGGAAGTCGGGGCCCACGCTCCGCACACTCTCTAACGCTCAGCAACGTTTGTTTGGGATCCGCTCACATCCCTCTGCCTCGTCGCTGACGACGTCGACCGGGTGATGGCGATTGAACGCGTTCCACGTGTAGGCTGATGGTGATTGAACGCTTTTCCATGCGGTGGGGGTGATGGTGATTGAACGCGTTCCACGTGTAGGCTGATGGTGATTGAACGCTTTTCCATGCGGTAGGTGATGGTGATTGAGCGCTTCTCGCCTCCCCATCGCCAAAGACCAAAGAGGCGAAACCCTGATTCTGCTTCTCCCAATCGTTGCCATTCCCGAGAAAGGTACTAGCTTACCTGCTTTGAGGCTGAAACGTGCTCAAGCGTCAAAGATCAAAGACATAGGACATCAACAATTCTTCGCCTAAGTCGGCGGCATCTAAACCTGTAACCTGCTGTCACCTGTAACTGTAGTAACTGTAACTTTCATTCATACGTCAGCCTGGTTCCTGGTTGAATGCAGTGGAGACTATTACGCTATTATCAAGCAAGTGACATGAAGCATGAAGTCAGAGAATAGGACATGCAGGGTACGTAAATCCAAGATGTTGGATTGCTTCGGGCGCGAGATTGCCGCGAAACTTTAGAATTTGAATTTGTTCTTCTCGAGCGCCTTGGTCACATCAATCATCAATCATCAATCATCATCACGTAGGCACAGCATGACAACATACAAGCGCACCCTCATTACTGGAGATCATACACACGCGCGCGCGCGCGCGCACACACACACGTGACACGCGCGCGCGGGTGCGACTCAATTCCAATTCGCTAGTGCTATGTTTACATTCGAGTAGCATTATTGTAAACGAAAAAAAAACTTCTTAATATTCTCACCGCGCGCGCGACTCTGCTACCTTCTATTGACGGCCGCGCCCGCACCCCTTATCTCCCCCTCTCACTCGCCTTGCGGCTCGTCCCCTCGTGCTCTACTTAGGGGCTCAGTGTTCGGGGTTTCCAGTGGCAGGCGGCGTGCACCGATCCCCGATGGTCGACTCCTCGGCCTTCCCTCGCGCCATCGGGCGGACGGCTTCTTTTGGGATTCCTGTGGCTGTTGTCGCGTTGAGTGCCTGGTTTGGGGCATTATTGTAAACGAATCATGGCTCAACTTTAGGGTTTAGTTGTGTCCCATAGTCATACGCCATACTCGACGGAACGCCACCTTCCTTGTTCCTTGTCCTTGTCGTTGTCGCGTGAGAGCGATGCTGCGAAACTGCGAAATCGACAACGACAACCTCATCGGTCATCGGCAACGTCAACGTCAACGGTGGATTGTGGATTCAAACGAAATCTGAAAACCCAAATCACCATGAAACATATCTCACTTACACTAACTTACTTATAATGAACATCAACAACACTAGTCCTAGTCATCACGTCATCGCATCCGCATACATATTAGTAGTATATAGTAGTAGTATATACTACGTAGTAGTATATATGTACTGTACAAAGAGCATGACTTTGGATGCGAGATGCGACAACGGTGGGGTGGGGGTCTGGGGGCAGGAGCTTTTAGAGAAAGGGGGGGGGGGGGGAACAAGGATAAGGAGACCCGAGAGCGTGTCACGCGAAGGACCGCAGGGGCAAGGAGCGGGGGACAGGTAAAGAACCGTGCCCCTGAGCAAGATTCTCCCTCTCGTCTCCTCCGTGCCTTCTCCTCCCTCCTCCCCCCCCCCCCCTCTCCCCCCCCCTCTCCCCCCCGCCCCCGCCGCAGGAGGAGGAGGAAGGGAGTGAGGAGACGAAAACAAAAGCCCCCCCCCCCCCCCGCCGTTTAGTAAGGAGAAGGAGGAAGGGAAAGGTCTGCTCCCCCATCGGCTGCGTCCGACTTGCGCTCCGGGCATTGAGAGCAACAAGGCAAAGAGGACGAGGAAGGTGAAGAGGAAGAGGAAGGAGGGGCTTGCATCGCGCTATACCAGAGCAAAGGTAACAGAGGTGGCAGAAGGGCAAGGGGCGAGAAGGAGGAGGGAGAAAGGGTCTGCCTGTAGGCACCTCTCGCAACTGGAAACACTCGATGGTGGTCGGCGTACGGCAGCGCACGCTCTCTGTCGACATGGGCACACAGCTCGCGGCGTGCAAGCGCACAGCGAGCGGTCACTGGCCGGCCGCTGCCGATATGCGAACGATACTGTCTGACTTCCTCGGTGGACCGTCGGCGCCGGGCGGCCGCAAGACTTCGGATAGGGACGGCGACTCGCGCTCACAGGCCTCTGAGTCCTCCACCGCCGACACATGCCCGGAGGTCAACGACGGGCTCCGGAGTGCTCCTGAAGCGCAGAAACTATTCGGTTCTCTCTTCAACTCCGCAGCGCTCGAGGACGTCGACGACGGGTCGGCGGTCGCGCGGCCGAGTTTCGGCGTAGCGCGCCCGGGATCTTCTGTGGTAGTCGAGAAGCGTGAGAAGAAGGAGGTCGACGCGTGGACGGCCGAGGAGGACATGCTCATCCTCAAGCTTGTCGAGATGCACGGTAAGCGCTGGTCCAAGATCGCCGCTTCGCTTCCCGGCCGATCAGACAACGGTGTGCGCAACAGGTGGAATCGCATCGAGCGTGCCAACGCCATGCGAGAGGCAAAGGGCTCGGACGCCGGAGGCTACCGCTGCCGCCGATGCGGGCTCCCCAAGCGCGGCCACACGTGCGCGGCGCTCACGACGGGCGTGCGCGCCGAAGACATAGCGGCGCGCAGCCTTGAGATCAGCCGCATCTCCTCGCAGCTCGCCAAGGGCGTCAAGAAGCCGAACATGCAGAGCAAGTCGAAGCTCTTCAAGGCCGCGGGCAACGTGCTGATCGCGGTCGATCGGATGGAGCGCCCGAGCATGAGCGCGCTCGACTTCCTGAGATCGGCGCCCGCGCCGAGCACCGCCAAGCCGCGATCCGACGACGGTGGCGTCACCCAGCACGGCATCGCATTTGAGGACGCCGTGCAAGCGACGCGCCGCCACTCATCCATGAGCAGCCCTAGCCCGGTCCCTGAGCGTCCGCTGCCCGACCGGCACACCGGTCTCTCCGGAACTTTTGGTCAGACGAGCCTCAGTGGGACGGACGACGCGGGGCCCAAGGCACCGCTTGACAGCGACGGAGTCGACTTGAGCGAGGACAACTTCAGCGAGTTCCTAATGGAGCTACACCAGTCGATTGGCGAGTCAGCGGTCGATGACGACGTCCTACGGCCAGCTCACCTCCCGATGCTTACCTTAGAGCCGCACTCCAACGCAGGCGCGCCGCCCGCGCTAAGCGGGTCGACCGCCAGCTTCAGCAAGGTCGACTATTTGCCGACCACGGACGAGCTACCAGACACGGCGCTCGTGGCCGAGGCCGACTTCCTCGACTGTATGTTCTGGACGGAGGTCAACTGATGGTCTTGGAGCCAACCGTTTTCAGGATAGCGCATATCCCCATGATTGGTTGACCTGCATGCCCGTGGGGTGCGTCACGGGCGACCTTTACTCCGCTTCGACCTGCCCGCGCGCGCCTCGAACATATACGCATGTTACGCGTGCGTATCGCCCGTGGTTGTCGCTCGCGATGCGGAGTCCAGCCATCAGCAGAGCCGCCGCAACCGAGGCTCCTTGCCAGCCGTATTTGGCGCTGCTGCAGGACTGCTCCCGGCGCGGCCTGGGACGAGCCGCCGCAGCTTTGGGAGATGTTGTCATGCTGCGCCTACATGGGTTTTGCTTGCGGCCACCACCATCCTTGTGAATTTTCGTGTTTGCGTGCGCACCGCGCCAATCGCATGTCGCCGCGGCAAGTGATGTTGCATGCGTGCCCCATCGTCCACCCATCCTGAGCGAGGATGAGAGCGAGCCTCTCTCCGTGCATTGTTGCTCCTCCCGTGTTTTGCGGTCTACGTGGCTGCCCTCTCCCTCTCTCACCTCCCTCGTCTCCTGTGTAAACTAGCAGCCACGTGCACGCAGCCCCCCCCCCCCGAGCTAGCGCATTCTTGCCCGAGAGCACCAATCAATTGTCCATCCCCACACTCGAACGCTGTCTTTCCTGGCTGCTTCGTCCTACGGACATATGTTTTGTGGGTGCTATGCCCGGCTTTCCCGGCCCGCATCCTATTCCCCCGCTGTGTGGCGCGTGGCGTGTGCGGCGCTTGAATGATCTATGCTTGCATGAACCGTGGCGCCTCACGCACTACGCACCTACTGCCGCCGATCCGCCGATTCTTTCTCACGCAAGGCGCAAGGCAAGCCGGTCGTATTGGCGATAGCTGACGCAGATGGTATCCATTCCTCGTGCGCGCACTTTGTGCATAGCGGAATCAATTGTTTGAGCTATCTTTGCAAACCTAAGCCTAACCCCATTTCCCCCTTAGCTGGTGCAGTAAGCCAGCACCGCGTGCGCGCTGGCAATGCGGCGCGCAAAAACAACTGACGGCTGGGCACTGAGCCAAGGAGCAACTTCTTGTGGTAGTGTTAACTCAGCTTCAACCTACTTTTATAAGTGGGGGTCAATGGGGGCCTCGCGCCCCCCTCTCTCCATCGCGGTAGGTCCGTCTAAGACGATCTTAAGGACGATCTTTGCGAGATACCACCTATCTATTAGTAACGGCGAAGGTCGGTTTCTTCCAGAGGCTGAAAAACAAAGAGAGAACATGGGCCTGCGCACGCCCCGAGTAACAAACATATTAAGAAAATGATAAGCCCTCTTTACACGGTGGGCAAAGACTTCAACCTAGGAACATCGGAAGACCTCTTGCAGGCGGCGAGAGGTATGGACATACGAAACATCACTTAAGGGCAGCTGACCCTCTCTAGTAGGAACCACAGCGGATAGCATGAAAGATCTTATGAGACATAAGAGATGGAGAGGCAAGCCAAGTCCGAGCGAAGGAGAAGCCACAGTCTTTCGCCCCCTTCTCTCTTCTCTCCAACTCCTGGCCGAAGCAGCGCGCGCGGCCTCCCCGGAACCAGCTTCTCCGCTAAAGAGGGAATTGGGAAAGGGGGAGGGGGTTGTTAGTTAGTGTTAAGGTTGGGTAGTAGGGAGGTCCATAAGCACACTGCCTCACGCCGCACGCGTAGCGGGGAATTTCAAGAAGATTTTTCCCCCTGTCGTAGTACTCCGCTCTCTTCCCCCTCTCCTGCGGCGCACACCATGGCGCGCGCCTGCGGCCCGCTCTTAGCTGCCTGGGGGCTGCGGGGACGCAGACGAAGAGAGGCGCCTACTCATGGGGCAGGTGAAGCTGGGACTGGGCCCTATCTACTGTCTAGCGATAGGTGTGTAGCCCCGAATTTTCATAGTAGTATTTTTTTCTGGCCTACAACTGAATATTCATGAAACATCGTGTAGGTCAGATTGAGTGAGGCACCCGAAAACCGGGGCTCCATCAGCCTAATGCCTAAGATGGTGTTGCGGCGCAACTCGAGGATGTGCACTACTTCCTCTCAGTCTATGGAAGTCGAAATCTAGGGGCAAATGTTGACGTCCCAATCGGCGATGGGGAGGGCTTGCACTTGCTTCATAGTCTTAGGTGATGAGGCGCGGTAATGTAGTGTGTACTGCGAGGTGAACTAACTAGGCGGGGGGCAGCGTAACGCGACGCGGGGAGCCCTCCGCCCCGAATTGCAGAAGAAAACGCGGCAGCGGTGTCGCTCCTCAAGCACTGCCGCGGGCGGAACGGAGCGCCCAAGCGCATTTAATTCAGTGCAAGATGCCCTCGCCTGAGTCGAATCCGCCTGACCTGTGAGCGGCACGAGAAGTTCTGGTGCTCGCGAATCATTTGGTGCTTGTGCACATCGAGCGAGCAACACCTTTTGGTACTCGTCAAAAGAAGTATGAATCGTGTCATCTGCTCGAATCCTCTGCGCGCCAAACCATCTCGGTTGTGGGAAGGAATGAAATGGCCGTTCGTGATGCGCATAGATAGACCTGCCTGGGGCGGCCGGCGGCAGCGGCGCGTGCGCCTAGCACAGTGCGTCCCAGTTGGCTTGCATCTGCTCATCCGTCAACACCTGCCCCTTCGGCGCGCTGGACATCACCTTGTACCCGCCCCCGCGCATCGTTCCAGCCGCACCAGCCCCTTTGACCGGCGAACGCGGTGAGGATGAGGGTGAGGACAACGGCGATAAACTGCGCCGGCGGGGCGACAAGTGGTTGAGGGCGAGAAGGTCGGACGGTGCGGCGAGCGCCGCTGCTGCCCCACTGTCCTTGACACATGCGCGCGGCGCGTGCTCCTCGCCCAGGATCTCGCTCGCCGGGCCGAGCTCCTTGCCCCGCGAGTCGCACACGAGACCGTCCACTACAAAGTAGGTGCCCTGCCGAAGCGCCTTGCGCGCGGCCATTTGCGAAGCGGTGGGCGCCGCCGCTCCGCCGCTGGGCCGAGCAGTTGCCGTGTTACCGCCGCGGCTCAAGATGGATTGGTAGAAGGCGAGCTCCTCCTCGCCGGCGTACGGTGTCGCGCTCACGGCGGGCGGAGCCGGCTGGCTGGTGCCGGACGCGCTCATCGAAGGGGCAGTGTGGCTCCAGCCCCCCACTGCCGCCCCGTCGGCGCCAATCTCGACCATCCGGCAGCGGCTAGTAGAAAGGTCACTGCGCATGCCGGCGGGCGGGCTGCGGCGCGTGGCGCCGCCCCCCTCCTCGCCCTCGAGTTCGACCACCTCGTCGTAGGGTGAGCCAAGCGGAGATGAGAGGGACGGGGGTCCCACAGCGCCCGCCGCCTCGGTCGTGCGGATACGCAGCCCCGCCGCAGCGGACGCGCGTGGTGCTGTTGGCAGCGCGCGCGGTGGGCCGGAGCGCATCAGCTCGGCGTAAAACTCGAGCTCGTCCTGCTCGCTCACGGGCGCGGCGGTGACGCACTCCACCGGGGCGGGAGGACCTCCGAGGGACATTTTGCTGAGCGCGGCGGCCTCCTCGTCCCTCCGCCGCGCTGACTCCACCTCATTCGGCAACGGCCACTCAATGTGCTCAGTGAGCGCCGAGCGCCGCTCGCTCGGCATGCCCGCCGCCGGAGCCTCGCGTGTGCGAAGGGCGACGAGAGGGACATGGAGGATACCCTGACTAGTGATCACACGCACTTCTGTGTGCACCTCCTCATCCTCGCCCAGCGCCTCACGCACGAGAGAAGCAGAGAGAGAGAGGCCGGCCGAGGGCGACAGCACGCCAAAGCCACCGCTGTCGAGCGAGAAGCCGGGGTGGGAGGGCGGCTCAAGACGGTAGACGAGGGGCGCGCCCGTCGTGTTTTTGAGCAGCAGCCGCCGCGGCTTCCCGCCCTCCGCGCCCGACCAGGCGCGGAAGAGCAGCGCCGCCGGCACGGCGTACAAGCCGTTGGTGGGCGGAGGCGTCATGGGGGGGGGGGGGGGGGGATACCGCCAGGGTCCAGGGGGACCTCGAGAGCGGAGGGGTCGGGCGTGTGAAACGATGAAATTGATCAGGGGACGGCGAGCTCTCTGAGGCTCTTTGAGGCTCTCTCTCTCTCTCTTTCTCTCTCTCTCTCTCTCTCTCTCTCTCTCTGCTCTCCGAGAGCGTGGCGGTGGTGAATATGGCGGCGGTGACGGTGGCAGTGGAGAGGGCGGCGGAGGTGAAGGCGAAGGTTGCGGCGGTGGCAGCGTGGCAGCGGCGGTGGAGAGGAGAGGGTGCGGAACTCGAACTCGCGCTCGGTGCGCTCCGGTCTGCTCCCGCCTGCGCGAGGCGCGAGGGCTCCACCCGGTATTGATGGTTCACGCCCTCGCCAAGTAGTGCAGCGTCCCCACAGAAAGTTGTTGAGTGTTGAGTTTCCCCCCTACCTCCTACCTACTACCTATATCTGTGTGCGGAAGGTTGAAGGTTGTCGTCTCAAATTAGGAATGCTTCCCCTTCCGCCTTTCGTTCGGGAAGCGGGAAGCGCACGCCTAAAGCGCACGCCCACCAAACCCCACCTCTCGAGCCTCTCGTGAAATCGAGATTTGGGGGACAAGGTGGCAAGGGGCAACAAGGGGGGAGCGCTAGCTGGGGAGTTTGGGACAAGTGCTCCCGCTCCGCGTTCCCGTCCATTCCACATGCCCGTCATTGGCTTTCCCCGTTCTTTCGATGAGCCCGTTCCGGGCTCCCCGGAGGACTCGTGCGCCGCGCTAGCCGCCGGTGCGCCTTCGCGGCTCGTTCCCAAAGAGGAAACGAGCTGCTCGCTCCGACAGACTACTATCTACTACATATGTCACGATATTTTGGAAGTTATAATGGGCCGGGGGGTCAAGGCCCCCCGCGCGGTGCCGCTGGCTAGACCCGCGTAGGGGTAAGACGTAGCCGCATCCGCCGGGCGGCGCCCGCAACGGACATGGACATGTGACATGTCCTCGCACATACGTTTCCGCCCGCAGAGGCGAGAGGCTTCCTAGTTTGTAGCCTGTGCTGTGCTCCACTCCCCCGCCCCTCTGCTCGCCCCTCTATCCTCCCTCTTCCGTCGTGTGAGCCTTGCTTCGGACCCTATGCTCCGCGGCTCGCACTCGAATATGTACCGCTACCCGCCACGCACGGCATGCAACAAACTCCCCGTTGCAACGTCTTAACTACTACTTCTACTACATAGCTCGCAGACGGGTAGAAGAGAAAAAGAGGAGAAGAGGGCGGTGGCCCGCATGCACGGCGCGCCTCCGCACTACGATCGAGATCTGCCAAGCACGCCGTCGGCTCTGTGTCGGACGGCGCCATTGCCGGATGGCCCCTTCACAAGGATGCAGACAACGACCCCTCCGAATGCGAGTATCCGCGAAGTAGCACCACCACGCCGGCCATCAAGGCGCAGCACCACCACGCCGGTCATCGCGACGGGACGCGTTGGGCTACCCTGCGGGAGGAGGGGAGCGGCCTCCGGCAGGCCACCCAAGAGCGGCCCATCACGCGCGCATCATCAGGTGCTCGCTCACCACCGCCGGCTCGAAGCCATGATTGTGCGAGTGCCACCTCGCTCGACAGTGGGTGTGCCCGACGGCGGGCGAATGAAGGGAGCGCCCGCCCGATCGCCCGCACCCGACCGTGGGCTCCCGCCCCGGCGCGTGCGCCCCTCTGCGCCGCGCGCCGCCTGCAGGCGCTCACTCGCGTTTGAGCTCTGACGAGCTCGCAGGCGCGCCGGAATGGCTGCCGCCGACGCACGCACGAAACGAGTCCAGGCACTCCTGCTGCAGCTCGAGCGTACGCTGCATGGTGGACGCGTCAGCCGCAGAGGTGAGCGTGCCCGAGTGGATCCAGTCGACCCACTGGTGCAGCAACGCCTTAAGCTCGGCGCTGAGCTCAAAATTTGAGAACTGCGTGCCCGGCAGGGGATGGGGGGGCGTGAGGTGGGGGTGGGTGCGGAGAGGCGGGATGAGCGACGGCGCGGGGCGGCGGCGGCGCGACCCACAATAAGGAAGGGCTTGCTGCGGCAGTCCTCCCGCACGAACTTGAGCGCCTCGGGCGGCATGCCCATCGTCGAGCCGAACCATACAACCTTCTGCGGCAGCTTCAGAATGTCCTCTTCAGTCAGCTCAAAGACATCAGAGCATGGGCTCCAGTAGAGCGGCTCCATGGCGCCGGCGGAGCGGACGGAGCCATTAAGCGGCGCGGTGGTCATCATCTGCCACTTGGGCAGATCGTCGAAGGGGTTCCGTGGCGGCATAAACATGGGGCAGCAGCTGAAGGGCAGCACGTCGTCGAGCCACAAGTCGTAAAGAGTCACAGCCGTCAGGATCTGCAGCACGGTGTACGTCGCCGCCGGAAGAAACCAGGCGAACTCGTGCTCGAGACCGAGCGAAAGCAGCTCGTCCCAGCGTGCGCCGAGCGGGAAGGCGAATGCGAGTAGCGAGGCGGACCACAGCGACACAAAGTCGAGCCCCTGCAGCCAGAGGATGCTTGCGTGGAACGCGATGCCGCCAACACAGAAGAGCGGTGCAATCTGACCAAAGAAGGGCGCCACCACAAAGCTGAGTTCGAAGAGGAGGGCGCCTGTGGCCATGGGAGCGAGCAGCCACGGCCGCTTGATCAGAAACCACTGCACCCGCCGCGTCAGCGCGTACTCGCTCGGCCGCGAGAACATGGCCTCGAGGAAGTACTGTTGCAGCGTGCTGCCGCGGCCCCAAAAGCGGCCAAACCGGAACGAGCAGAGCAGCTTGGCCATGCCCGACGAGAAGTAGCCCGAGGCGAGGTAGATGCGGATGAGCTGGAGCGGCCAGACCGACGAAGACTGAACCTCGTGGTCGAGCGAGGGCGCGCACGAGAGCAGCAGCAGCACCGCGGGCATCAGAATGGAGTTGTGGCCCGAGACGGTGGCCTCAGCGTAGAGCTGAGTGAAGTAGAAGAAGTAGAGGAGGAAGGCGACGAAGAGGAAGACGCGCGGAGCGAGCGGGGTGCATGCACCCACGAGGCTGGCCGTGAAGGCCCAGCCCACCACCCGCAGCTGCAGCGGGCTCAGGATGGGCGGCGTGAAGATTCCGTAGAGCCGGCTGGGGTGCGCGCCAAGCCCACGCTTGGCCGCCAGCCCGATGCCGGAGCTGTGGAACCAGCGGTAGAAGGCGGCGTAGCGACCTGAGTGTAGCAGCATGGAGCAAGTGATCCAGCAGCAGTAGAGCAGCTGGAACTGGCGCACAGGGTTTGAGGGGACTGCCGAGAGGAGCGAGGAAAGGAGCGGCGAGGGCATGGCGTCGCGGGGGGAGGGGAAGGTGGACGGGGAGGGGGTGGGGACGACGAGGTGGCGAGGAGGAGTGGGTGGGTGGGAGGGACGGGAGATGCGCAAGGGGTGGGGTGGGGGGAGCGGGGGGAGCGGGGGGGGGGGGGAGAAGGAGAGGAGGGAGAGGGGAGGGGTGGGAGGGGAGAAAGGGGGGGGAGAGGCGTGGAGGGGGGGGGCGCGGCGGAGGGGGCGTGGTGGGGATGTGGGCGTGGAGGCGCGGAGAGGGAAGGGGGGGGGGGGGGGGGGGCGAGAGAAGAGAGAGAGAGCCCCTTTTTTGGGGGGGGGGGAGCGGGAAGAGAGAGCTGGGCATGCAAACAAGAAAATGTGTGTGTGTATGTAGATGTGTGTGTGAGGGGGGAGGCGCGCGGGGACGTGCGGCAGGGCTCTCTCGAAAATGGGAAAAGGAGGGTCGAGTCGAGAAGGAACGGAGAAGATGCAGAGGCCAGGGTTGTCTGGGGTGTGTGTGTGAGAGAGAGAGAGAGAGAGGGAGGGAGAGAAGAGAGAGAGAGAGAGAGAGAGAGAGAGAGAGAAGAGAGAGAGAGAGAGAGAGAGAGAGAGAGAGAGAGAGAGAGAGAAGAGAGAGAGAGAGAGAGAGAGAGAGAGAGAGAGAGAGAGAGAGGAGAGAGAGAGAGAGAGAGAGAGAGAGAGAGAGGAGAGAGAGAGAGAGAGAGAGAGAGAGAGAGAGGAGAGAGAGAGAGAGAGAGAGAGAAAGAGAGAGAGGGAGAGAGCGAGGGAGGGAGGGAGAGAGAGAGAGAGAGAGAGAGAGAGAAAGAGAGAGAGGGAGGGAGGGAGGGAGGGAGGGAGGGAGGGAGAGGGAGAGGGAGAGAGAGAGAGAGAGAGAGAGGGAATCGGGCGCGAGACTTCTACCTCCCCACCGCCACGCCACGCCCCCCGGGGCGCGGGATGCGGCTACTCTCTTCCCCCCCCCACTCCTAGAAGGAGGCCACCACGCCTAGGAGGAGGCCACCACGCCGCTGCCCGCCGCCCACACCTACACATAGCACCTAGGAGGAAGCCACCACGCTACCACGCTACTGCCCCCCCCCCACTCCCCCACTCCTAGGAGGAGGCCACCACGCTGCTGCCCGCCGCCCACACCTACACCTAGGAGGCCACCACGCTACCACGCTGCTGCGCTGCTGCCCCCACCCCCACTCCTAGGCTCCTAGGAGGAGGCCACCACGCTGCTGCCCGCCGCCCACGCCTCCTCGCCACTCTCCGAATTTCTGCGAGAGTACTCCTGTTATTATCGTTGTAGAGTGTAGAGTATACGTCCGCAGGTTGCCCAGGCGAGCAGCTCGTAGCTCGGTCAAACACAGGCTCCAACATTGCAACATTGGGGCGGTCAAACAGCTATTTAACTTCTAAGGGTGAAAATTGACAATTGACCAAGTCAATATTGAAGATTGAGGATTAATAAGGAGATTTTTGGATATGGATATGCTGTCCGGATAGGTATAACTAGAGTTTAACTAGCACATATCACATATCACATATCTGGTCCCTCCGTAACCTATTGTTATAATAGGGGACAATGGGGGCGCTCTGCGCCCCCCTCACCGGGACCCGTCGGCCCGTCAGTTACTCTGTCACTCTCATGCCCTGCCTCCTGGCATGGGCTGAGCACTGAGCACTCAATACTCAATACCAAAGAGGCGAAACCCCGATAAAAAAAAATCTTCTTAAAATTCCCCGCTACGCGTGCGGCGTGAGGCAGTGTGCTAGTGTTCCTCCCTACTACCCAACCTTAACCCCTGACAACCCCCTCCCCCTTTCCCAGTTCCCTCTTTATCGGCTAAAAAGTTCCGTCCTACATTATAGGACCGCGTCCTACGATTTCGGTGTATTTGTAGGACCCTGAGCCTGAAAGCCGCACAACTTTCGAGAGTGAAGGATTGGGACTTCCCACCAACTGAAGGATAGTCCCAACTCAGTCTTGAGATCCTTAGCTCCCACTATGGCCAAGGCTGTAGACTTCGTCTTGACCGAGCTTTCGGCTCCAGCGTGAACTGAGTACCTCGGCCATCGGAGGCCACCGGGTGCGTCGAGAGTTTTGTTTTTGCCCCACAAGAGGCAAAAGCAGCCAAAACTCTCATCGGGCTTCAAAACCAAGCTTGGTTTCCACTGAAGGTCGAAAAGAACCCATGCCAAAGAGCATTTCATCTCGTGGGAGCAAGTTCTAGGGAGCTCATCATGAGCCTCGAATCGTGTCCTCAGGTGTTTGCGGCAATTCGTAGGACAACGCCGTTTTTTGCCGGGAAGGCTTCCGCGAGTGGCAACTAACTCATTATGCTTTGAGAATGGTGTCTTGAGCCTCTAGGAGGACTCAATGAGGGCAATGAGATGAACACAGAAACCAAATCCTAGCTCCCCATTCCTAGATTGAACCGTGTCTTCATAGTTCACAACGTCGTCCTACATTGTAGGACTCGTCCTATAAAGCTAGGTACCTTTATCCGTTATCGGAGAAGCTGGTTCCGGGGAGGCCGCGCGCGCTGCTTCGGCCGGGAGTTGGAGAGAAGGGGGCTGGAGACTGTGATTCGTCCTTTATGCTAGTGTTAATTCAAGTTGCCTTCCATTGTATATCGTGGGATCCTCATTGATATACCCTGCGGTTTCTTCTAAGACGCGGTATTAAGTTCCTTAGGTGATGTTACGGATGTCTAGACCTCTCGCCGCCTGCAGGAGGTCTTCCGATGTTCCTAGGTTGAACTCCTTGTCCACCGTGTAGAGCGGACTTATCATTTTCTTAATGTGTTTGTTACTCGGGGCGTGTAGCCCCATATTCTCTCGTTGTTTTTTCAGCCTCTGAAAGAACCCGACCTTCGCCGTTACTAATAGGTGGTATCTCGCAAGGATGGCTCTTAAGATCGACCTAACGGACCTGCCGTCCGCGTTGCCATATTGGATGTTATAGAAGTCGGTTAGGATATACCTCCACGCCAGGATGCCTAAGTATCCCGAGGAGGGGTGCGGTCTGTCCACTTGATAGCAAAAAAGACGTTGGGCTATTTCGGAACCCGGCCTAAGGCTAATCCCCAGAAGTCCTTCTATGAATTCAAAGATGGGCTCCGTCGCGATACATGAGGCCAGGTGGGTGGAGCTTTCAGGGGCTATGCCGCAAAAGCGGCATGTTGGATCGTCAGCAAAGCGGTTCGCTGTAGCTATCCTCCTATGTAGGACATGTTTGAAATGCAAATAAGAGTCTCTAGGCGTCAAAAAGTTATATTTGTATAACTGCGATACTTGTTTCCACTTTCCCGAGAGGACCGGTAGCCTTTTTCCCCATCTTAGTGTGGATTTTTGTGTTTTGGTTTTCCTCAATGCGAGGAAAGCTTTAGTCAAGCCCCTGACATTTACATCCTCCAGCGTTGTGTGCGTGCCTTTTAGTGTGTATTCTTGAGGTATCGGATACGCCGTTTCCGCCGGGCCATCGTAAGCTCGTCCCCACTTCAGCGGGGTGTATAGTTCGTCGGGCAGTATTTGCGGGCTGATCCGCTCGTGGATGTGGGGCTCTCCCATGACGTTGAGCTGGACATTGTGGTAGTCGCCTCTTCGGCGCAGATAAAAGTTATGGTCTTTGTCCACTAGGACCTCGCCTAGATCGTGCGCGTCCGGATCTTCCTGAGGGACTAACTCTTGCTCCTCCGGAGCCGGGGGCGGAGTCTTCGCTTGTTTACTAAGAAGGTTCATATAATCGAATGTGGTATGTATTAGTCTTGATCTCGTCCATTCAGAAATCTTTTCCCACGACTTAAGAAAGGGGCCTACCGATATGTACTTTCCCCTATGGCGTATCCAACGTTCTCCGTCCGGCAAGTAAGCCGCGCATTCTTCCATAGTGTAAACGTCCCCCGTGTCCGGGTTTATGGTGTTGTGAACAATAACTGTCTGTAGAGACTCCCATTTCGACCTATGTGAGTGATGAATGGCCGGAGGCTTGTGGAAAAGATTGTGCCATATCGGGGAGCCCTGAGTGCCTTCTCGTGTGATTTCTCCCCTAAGGAATTTGATCCTTTTAAAGTTTTCTAGCGCATGCTTCCAGAAGGCCGGGAGCGTGTTATTGCCGCGAATGCTAGCCGTGAGGCTCTTCGAGTCGACCTTCGAAAAGACCGCCGCTCGCCCTAAGGGGTTGCGGCTGAACCATTGATCCAAGACTATCTTCCATTCCTCCGGCGGTTTGGGGCGGCCCCGTTGGGGCGTCGTGACGGCAAGGGGCTGGGAGGTGGGAGCGGTCGGCGCGCGCTCCATCGCTAAAACTATAACAATAGTTTTTCGAGGCGAAACCCCGATACAGCCCTGCTGCCTGCTGACCCACTCTCTCACGGGCAGACTGGCAGGCATGCCTGCCTCGCGCGTCCCGGCCAGTCGTGGCCAGCCCATCACTCCAACCCCCCCTCCCCCCTTTGGTCGACAGGCAGACAGGTGCAGGTGCAGCGTGGGGGCCTCGGAGGCTCATTAGCGCCAGCGAGCCCCCCTCCCTCCCCCCTTTGGTCGACAAGCAGACAGGTGCAGCGTGGGGGCCTCAGAGGCTCATGAGCGCCAGCGAGCCAGCGAGGGAGAGGCAGGGGAGGCTAGGGCCCAGCCCCAGCGCCCAGCGCCCCAGCCTCCTCCTCCTCTGCCCCCTGAGCTGGCCTCCAGGAGCCTCCAGGGGCCGCCAGGGGCCAGGGGTGTCGCATTCATCCTAGATGATGCGATTTCCAGGCTCTTGTTTCCAGGTCCTTCGCCGTGCGGCCACACGGTGAAGCTCAGGTACATCTAGGTTGGTAGGGTTCGTCCCTAGCGATCTAGAATTCGAGTTCTTGTTTCGTTCCTTCTAGCCTGTTTGTCAGGTCTAGATTCCAGGTTTCCTCCTTTCGGGTAATCTTGACCCAAAGGAGCCAGGTCGCCTGTCACTCGCTGCGCGCTTGTCTCAGGCTCTCGAGTTACCTTGTGAAGGCTTGTTTAGCTTCTTGCAAGGCTTGTCGTTTCTTGTTGGGTTCCGGTTCTTTCTTGGGACCTGCTGACTTTCGTTGTTGTCCAGGCCTGTTCTTCGTAGGTTCTGCTTGGCCTGGTTAGGGTTTCGTTGAATCCCCGCGTTCGGCGTTTGGCGTTCGTCTTGGCGTTCGGAAATTTCCTCTCACATTCCCTAGGTCCGCTACCCTTGGCTTGTAGGTCCTTGCTTCTTTCTTCTCGGTCAAGGTGTTTGGCGAGCGAGTCGGTTGCTCTATCCGCTCGAGATTTGAGGTTTAATTTGCCATCTCCCCTTGGAGATCGGTGTAGGTTCGCTTCCTAGGTGAGGGAATCTTTCCCCTTGATGCAAGCTACATGCAAGCCTTGGCCCCTTTGGTGTTTCTTCCCCTTGGTTGCTACTCAGGGTTGTTCGTTAGAAGCGTCTAGAAGGTTCACGCTCAACGGCAAGATTTCCTCTGTCGTGAAGACATCTCGTTGCGATCTGTATCCAAAGTGATCGCCGTGGTCGCGCGACATGACGCTCCCCTTCGGACTCTCCGCTACGTGGGGAAGTTACAACGGAGACACGCTCCGGCCGTCGCTGCGGAGTCTCTCTCTCTCTCTCGCTCTCTCTCTCCGTCTCTCGCGACGTGTTTGAGTTATCGGTGATTTGGGGTCGCGGTTGCTTGATAATTTGCTTTGTTTGGGTGAATGATTCCGGTGTGTTCGTGAGTCGGTGTATCCTGTTGTTCTCAGCTTCGTTGTCCGTCGTTGTTCGCTGCGTCGCTGCACTCAAGCAGCTTAGGCTCCCTCCCTGAGGGAAGAGTTCTTTGTAGGTCTAACAATCTCTTACAACCCATCACACTAGGGCCGCTAGGAGCGCCTCGCCGCCCCACAGCCCTTCGTTCGCCGTTCGTTCCCCGTCCAGACACCCAAATGGGGTTGCCCGACCCAGTCCAGAATTTCATTCACCCGACTCCCGGTGGGGAGGAGGGCCAAAGCGCCGCGCTAGCCGCCGGTGCTGCTCGCGACGGAGTGGCTCAGAGCCCTCCGGCTCCGCTCGACTCGACAAGCACGAAATCAAAGCTCACGTCCTCGGCCGCAGAGGAGGAACCCCTCAGGGAACCTTCTCTGCCCGCTGCAGCTTCTGTTCCCGAGGGGTTCCCGAGTGATCCCACGACCACTGAGGCTGCGCCAATGCCACCCATCACTCCGGCTGCTATCCCCATGATTGGCTCCGACCAGCTCGTGTCGGATGGCGAGCCTCCGTCCGCTGCCTTCGGCACCCACCGGGTGCAATTACAGTGGGCCATGGTGGAGCATGACCCTCTCCCACATGAGGCCAACTTCAGTGCCGCTGAGCTGGCCAATGAGGTGGAGGAAGGCCCCCTCCCTCTGATTCAGTTTGACCCACCTCCTCACCTTCGAGATGATGAGTCTGAGGTCGGTGAAGGGGAGGGGATCAGCTTCCGAAGCCCCGCCTACCGGGACTATGCCCCGCCGTCATCAAAAGGGGTCCTTGATCAAGAGATCACCCCGATCGAGACGGCCGCGGCGCGTCAGGATGCGGAAATGGCAAGGCTTCAAGCGCAGACCAACACCCTAAAAGGGGCTGTGGAGCGCCTGCAGTCATCCCTTGCCGCGGCAGAGGCGAGGGAGGGGCTTCTCCGGGATCAAGTTGAAGCAGGGTTCAAAGCCCTGACTCAGCTACTCCAAGCCCGCCAAGAGCCCGCTTCAAGTCCGTCCATGGATCGGACCGAGGCGGCTGCGGATTCTGCTAGGCCGGTTCAGAGGGAACCACCCATGGGCGAGCCTCCTGCTCTAGACCCAAAGGGCCACGCCTCTCCGGCTTCTAGGGTTCCACGGTCGGCGTACCCGACCTCCAAATCGGAACCCCGCCGCCAGGATCAGAGCCTTTACCGGGGCCCGACCCCGATGGTGCCGTTCCGCCACCCTCGCGACCCCTGCCTTGCGGTGGGGATGGATGAGCGAGAGGCAGTTGTAAGCGAGTGGAAAAATCTCCTCGCCCTGCCCTCACGCGATCTGGCCGCCCTTTACCGCGACTCCGACGAGCATGAGCTCATCCACACCATTTTGAAGAGCAACCTCTCCCTGGCGGGCAACGTTTGGCATTGCCGAATTTTCATGGAGGAGGACCACTTGCTCAAATGGGTGCGTAGCCGCTTCTCAGCCGAGCAAACCCTTCACCATCAGGTCAGGATGGGCAAAGAGCTTTCGGAGCTCCGCTTCCCAAAGGCCCTCGCCTCCGATAACGTTCAAACCGCGGCGACAGCCTGGAATGAATTTCGGCTAACTCTCATCAAGCCGTTGGAGCGGGCACTAGCGCTCGGCTGCGATCATCGCGAAATATTTACCTCCCTCCTCGCGGCAGCCGGAGCCAATTCCAGCGGCAATTCCCGCATCTTCGCCTTCCTCCTCGATCTAGTGGAGGACCGCGCCCTCGCTCTCAATCCTGTCCTCGCTGCTGACGTCCTTCTTCGCAAATGCGACGGGACCTTCGCAAACGGGGCCGATGGTTTCGCGAAAGACTCGGCGTCGATGGAGTGGGACCGCATGAGGGAGCGCGAGGCCGGCGCTGATCTATGTGAGCTCAGCAAGAATTTGGTTCGCGCCTACATCCGCAAGCTTGGCGATTCCGCGGTTGACTCCACCAACGTGTGGGATCATCCAAACATGGCCCATGAGATCAACCAGAGGTTCGAAGAAATCATCCGGAACGATAAGGTTGATCCTCAGCGCGGCGTCGATAATGCTATTAAATTTGCGGAGGTGCTCGCGGAGACTCGTTTCCGCGTAGAGAACCACGAGCTAGGGCGGTCGGCGCTCTCGTGCGTCAACCTCTGCCAACGGTACCTCAGCCCTTACGAGCAGGCCCGGGTGAAGCGTCATCAATCCCGGCCCTCGACGAAGCAAACCGTGGCTAGCGTACGCACTAAAGCCTCAGGCGAGTCAAAGAACGAGACTTCCTCGTCCCAGAAGACCGCTTCGACCACGGACATGGTCGCCGCCGTGCAGGCAGCCGTCCAAGCCACCGTGGCGGAAGCTCTTCGCGGACAGGGACACTCGCCTGCTTCGAAGCCTGATTATCGGGCTGCTGCACCGCCGGCAAGTTACCACTCCAACTCGCCGTTGCCGGCTATACTGACCGATCCACCGGGTCGAAAGGGAGGCTCGTCTCGGCCGCCCAGCCGTCGCTGCGATCCGCCGGCGAACGGCCAAGGGCTACCGCCCGATTTGGGCGTATCCCGGTGGACGCCCGAGCTTTGGAATCGGGCCCGAGCCCGCTTCTGGGCCGTAGCAGGCTATGCCAAGCACCCAAGGGTCTCGGCGGCGCTAGCGAAGTGCCGACCGGCCGATAATTCAATGGAAACTCCACGGACGGACGATATCAATAGGGGAATCACCGAATGGACGAACGAAAACGGCTGTGCCTTCTGCGCTTTCCGACCTCAAGCTCCTCCTGGCACTCCATCCAGCGAAGCCTGGAAATATGGCACGGGAGACGGTGCTCACAACCCCGTCATCTGTCAGCCATATATCCGCTTTCTGTGTGAGGCTGGCTGCGGAGAGTGCGGATCGGACGAGCACATTCATAAGCTTCTTCGCTCGATGGTCCGGGTTAAGCCTCAGTAGGGGTCCGGCGGGGTCCCCGTCCTTCAAACCCTGGCGGAGAACATCGCGGGCGGTGGGCCTGAACGCCACCACCACCATCCCGATCCGATCCCTACGCCGCTTGGGGAGAAGAGCTGTCGACGCGGCGATTCTCCCCCTGTCTCTAGCTCTATTCAGTCCTCGACGGTGGGAGCCGCCTCGCCGGCTGAAGCCCCCGCCGAACGGCTATCTCGGAAGCCGGAGTCGACACTTGACCCGGGCTCCTGGAAACAGGTTTGCCCCGGAGATAGTCGCGACCCGACTCTCCGAAATTCGTGTACGTCTACAAGTTCTTCTATTACTCCGCACGCTATTAGGATGTTAGGGGCCGATTCTCGCTCGCTGCCCCTCTTGGAATCTATTTCTACGGATACTATGCTGTCTTCGGTTTCTTCTAATTCTCCTAGGTCTTTCGACGCATCTTCATCCCTGGATTCATCCCCCGACGGCCCTGCCCAAGGGGGTGGGCTAGGTGGATCCGACGCGTCTTCGGTCTCTTCGTTTCGTAAACAGTCAGTTGTAAAGCCCTCGAGGGCTGTCGATTCGGTATCATCTTCTGCTCTAGGTTCTATGGATAGGTCCGACGTGGCCGCTGCCGCGTCCGAAAACGTTGTTGCTGCTTTACCTGTTTCTGCTCTTTCCCGGCGGGACCCCACTGGAGACCTCTCTCCCAAGGGCCATAGCCGGAGCCGCTCTGCGGACGAATTGTCGTTGTCTACCGTAGGTTCTCGTGCAGTGGAGGCGGAGACTTGTGCCTCCTCCTCACCTCTCTCCCCGCTTCGTTATATTTCTCCGTCATCGTGTTCATTCTCTCGTCTCGAAGTTGCACCTGTTCTCGTTTCTGACCTGGTTCCCGACCCGGAAGGGTCGGCTTCCGGGGTCGATGAAGTTGAAGGTTCCAAGGGAGCTGCGGCTTTCCGCGCTCACGCCGTGGTCACCCCAGACTCGGGAGACGCAGGGGCCGTCGATTACGATCTCTCGTCGCGCCCCACACGGACGCCGGCGTCTCCTCTTTCTCTCGGCTCTCCGGAGGATCCCTGTTCCAGGGATCGCCCGCCGGAGCCAACCCCCTTCAGGTCTAGCCCACCGAAACTTCAGGGCGACGACCCCCTCCCCCTGAATTCTACTGCCGAGGCCATCCACCGGATCGCCGTGGTTGGTTGTTCCTCGGCCGCCAAGTCTACTGAAGCTGCCCGCGCCCCTACGCGCGAGCTCCAAATGTTAGCCGCCTCCCGTGCCCGGGCTAGCGGTTCCTCCGTCATCTTGCCCCGCCATCTCGCCGAAGCTGCTCTAGCCTTGCGGCGGCCGCACGCGAGCACTCATTCATCACCCTCTGCCGTACTGCCGACGCATTTTGACGAGCTTTGCGCTGAGTTAGCGGCGATCCACGACGCCGTGACGTTCGACGCGGCCGAGGGGATTCCTCCACCCCGCGTTCTAGTCGTCGGTGAAGCTAGCGGGGTCGTGTCTTCGATGTTCCTACTCGCCGGAGCGCACGTCGCGACGTGCGATTTACGACCGTCGGAGATCGACTACATTCCCCACTTCTGCGGAGATGCTCTTCACATTCAAAACCTCGGTTGGGACCTCGTGGTTGCGCATCCGCCGTGCACGTATGTGTCGGCGGTGAGTTGCCAGTGGCTCGATCGGGAGCCGGGACGACGCCAGGCTCTCGAATCCGCCGCTAGAGTCTTCCTCGCCATGGCAAGCGCCGACGCGCCTTTCGTTGCCGTCGAAAATCCTCGAATGCACGCGGAAGCCTCTGCCTTAGTCGGGGGGTTGCGACCGCGGCAGTTTGTGCAGCCGTGGCAGCACGGCACGGGCCATCAAAAAGCAACTGGCCTGTACCTGACGGCTTCACTCCCGTCCTTGCAGCCTTCGAAGATTGTCGAGGGACGTCTATCCGCTATGGCGGATCTATCGCCGTCGCCCCACCGTGGCGCCCTTCGCAGCCGCACCTATGTGGGCATTGCCGGTGCAATGGCGGCCCAGTGGATGCCGGTCTTGCGCCGTTATGCGCGCGAAGCCAAGGCGTCGCGTTCGCTCGACTTCACGGTGGACTGGGCAATTTCCCAAGCAGCTGCCAGCTTGAGAGAACGCCCTTCGCTTTGCTCGACCGGTTTCGAGCTGGCTGAGCCGAGGACGGCTCTGGCTCGTTTCATGGAGGGGAGAGGCGAAGCAGCTTCTAGCTCTCACCTCACGCCTCCCAGCGGTTCGCCAGTGTCTGATTCGGTTGTCGTGATCCCGGACGCAGGCCCCGTTGCCGATGCTTCTCGCCTGCTTCATCAGGAGGACTCGGAAACAAACGTATCGCAAGACGAGGCCGAGGCGGAAGGAGACCGCTTCCTGCCGTGGGAGTGGCCCATAGAGGACCGCTCTACAACGCCAGGCCCTCCAAACACGGTGAAGAAGCGCCGCAGCAAGTGGCAGGTCTTCGACCGTGATGTAATTTCGGGGGTCCATCGGTGGCAGGATGTCACGCCTTCCATCGCCCAAGAAATCGCTGAGCAAGCGGCAGCTGCGGAGCCGTCGGAACCTCCCATCTTGTCTCGACTGGGCTCTCAAGGCATCAATGCACTATCTCCGAGCGCCTCCTTCACGGCTGGCGACGAGGGAGTGGCCGAACTGACCAATTCGTTCGTAGCCGAAAGGCCACTCGAAACCTGGGATGTCGGGCCCGACTCGGGAGAAGATGACACGCCCGAGATGCCAGAACACCGGAGCATGCAGACCCTCGAGACCAAGCCCTCCGACGCCGCCGAAGGAGAGGATACTCCACGGGCACTGTATTGCGATGGGGCTACCGCTAGGGGCCTCAGTGCGGCCGGATTTTCCGAGTTGTCGAAGCTTCCGAAGACAGACTTGCAGAAGTCCCTGGAGAAGGAATGGTCACGCCAAATGGATCAACCTCGGCATCCGACGGACCGTCGAGGGCTAGGCTATGATGGCGTGCCTAACCCCTCTAGTTCAGCAAAGGCATCCCCACGCTCCTCGATACCATTCGTGCCGCAGACGGTGGCCGCCGCTATCGAGCGAGTGCCCCACGTCGATGAATCTTCTCCGTCCAGGCTAGCCTCCAATCCAACCACCCTGTCACCCGGAGCCGGAACCTCACTTCCGGTGGAATCTATCGCGGACACTCCGCCGCCGCTCTACCCTCGTCACTGCCTCTATGTCCGCGATCTCGTGGTCTGCCGTGCCGATGGCGACCGCGCAGCTCAAGGGTTCGTTCTCCCGGACGTTGCCCTCACGGTGAACAGCACCCTGGCTGACACTGGAGCGGGCCCGTCAGTAATCACCACTGCTCTTCTCGATCGACTACCTGAAGACGCTTGCGTCGAACGCGTATCGGACGCTACCGTCCCCAACCTACATGGGCCGGACGGCCTTCCTCTCATCACTAGGGGCCGGGCTAGCCTCGTCTTCTCCTTGTCCGGTCGCCTCTTCCGTCATTCGTTCGCGGTCATCGAAGGAAACGCGATGCTTCTGCTCGGGAACGATTTTTTGGCCGCCCACTCCGCTACCATTTCTCTCGACGCCGCGAGCTCGGAAGGAAGCCTCCGCCTCCGTCCGGCCTCTGGCGATTCAGAAGACTCTTCAAGAGTCCTTTCCGAATGTGTAGTCAGAGTTTCCACGGCGCCGCCCCCAGTCGCGGACGCCGGCTTCGTCGGAGCTATCTCGATGTCACCCGGTCAGCCGCTGACTGTCGACTTTCTGGAGAGGTCGACGGCAACACGAGAGATCCCGGCTGGATCGGAGGGTGAGGCTGCTGCTGATGCTAGGCAGCCACTCTATACACCTCTCTTTGAGTCTGCCGACGAGTTTGCGGCCAAAGCTCCGGCGTCTACCTCGTCCGAATATCTTCTCTACACGGAGCAAGCGGTGACGATTCCTGCCTTCCACCGCGCAACCATCTGGGTCAGGGTTCCGCTAGCTCTCCGAGATCATTCGGACTGCGCGATGCTGGTCGACCGCCTACCAAATCGCGAGGCTCTCGATTCGTCCCCTCTCGTAATGCCCACGGTGGTCACGCCCACGGACGATCACCGCATCGCGGTGACGATCGTCCACACCGGAGTCGATGCGCTGACCCTGCCGTCTCTGCATCCGATAGCTTCGCTCCAGGTGCGTTTCAAGTTGCACCGGGGCTGGACTCCGAATGGAAGCGAGGGGATGGTGACCCTGTCACCGCGCTGAGCGAGGAGCAACGATCTCTACTCGACTCAGCCACCATCGATCCAGACCGGCTTCTTTCCGACGATCAACGAGAAGAAGTACGCCAACTCTTGGCCCGGCGCATCAAAGCTTTCGCGTTGCACCCGGGGGCTCCAAACCATACGCACGTTCTCGAGGTGGAGTTGCCACTCAACCCCGGCGCTGTTCCTCACCGGCACGCTCCGTCTAGAGTGGGCCGCGCAGGCGAGCTCATCATAGAAGAGGAGGTAGCCAAGATGGAAGCCGCCGGCATTATTCGCAAGTCAAATTCGGCTTGGGCTTCCCGAGTAGTCCTGGTCCAGCAAGAAAGATGGCTCCGTTCGATTCTGCGTGGACTACCGCGACACGAACGCCAAGCTACGCGTCGAGGATAGCCCTCTACCCCTCATTGTGGAGGCTATCGATAGGCTAGCGTCCGGCCAAGGGCCGCTCAGTTCTCTCTTTTATGTACTCTCGATTTAGCCTCTGGTTTTTTGGGGCATCCCGATCAAAGAATCGCACAAACATATCACCGCTTTCACTACCCACCGCGGCAAATACGAGTTCAACTATCTACCGTTCGGCATCCCAATCAGGTCCCTCCTACATGTGCCGCTTGATGGACATCGTTCTCGGTGCGCTAGCGTGGGAGATCTGCATGCCTTACCTCGATGATGTGGGCATCTGGTCAACGGGCGTGGGTCCTTCCGAAGAGGCCAGGGCACAGGCTTCGTTCGAGCAAATGCTTCACCGGCTAGACCTCGTTCTCGAACGGCTAGAGTGGGCCGGTCTGACCTGCAAGATGTCCAAGTGTGTCTTCTTTGCCACCTCTACGGAGTACCTCGGTCACGTTGTCTCGAGGGAAGGTCTCAAGATGGACCCGAAGAAGGTCGCAGCTGTCGCCGACATCGACCCGTCATCCATCAACTCCTTGGAAGCGGTTCGATCTTTCCTCGGCCTTTGCTCCTACTATCGTCGATTCATTCGCCAATTCGCCGCTAAGGCTGCTCCTCTCACTGCCCTCACGCGGAAGGGCTGCGACCGTGGCAAAGGAGTCCCAGTCCGAGGAGTGTCGCCGAGCTATCCAAGAGCTCAAGACAGCGATCACTTCGGAGCCCGTCTTGACTCCACCCAGGGATGATCGGCCCTTCATCGTCAAGACCGATGGGGCTAGCAAGTTGGGTATCGCCGGCATCCTCTCGCAGCTAGGAGACGATAACCGTGAACGAGTCGTTGGGTATTATGCTCGCAGTCTCACCTCGGCCGAACGCCATTGGACGGTGACCGAGATTGAGCTCTTGGCTGCCCTGGAATCAATCCGAAATTGGCGACCCTACCTTTGGGGCGTCGGTTCAAGTTAGTCGTTGACCACTCTGCGCTGCGATGGCTGCATACCATGAAGGATCAAGTAGCCGGTGGGGCCAGCCTCTCGGCTGACTCGGTGGGCTCTCAAGTTGGCTGAGTACCGGTTCGATGTCGAACATAAACCAGGAGCTGTTCATCAGGATGCTGACGGGCTGTCCGGCTAGCATCCCTGGAGCCGGAACACGAAGATGAACCACTCGCCGGC
>CM030931.1:3348792-3402772 GCA_018136815.1 Isochrysis galbana
GCAGGCCCGGGTGAAGCGTCATCAATCCCGGCCCTCGACGAAGCAAACCGTGGCTAGCGTACGCACTAAAGCCTCAGGCGAGTCAAAGAACGAGACTTCCTCGTCCCAGAAGACCGCTTCGACCACGGACATGGTCGCCGCCGTGCAGGCAGCCGTCCAAGCCACCGTGGCGGAAGCTCTTCGCGGACAGGGACACTCGCCTGCTTCGAAGCCTGATTATCGGGCTGCTGCACCGCCGGCAAGTTACCACTCCAACTCGCCGTTGCCGGCTATACTGACCGATCCACCGGGTCGAAAGGGAGGCTCGTCTCGGCCGCCCAGCCGTCGCTGCGATCCGCCGGCGAACGGCCAAGGGCTACCGCCCGATTTGGGCGTATCCCGGTGGACGCCCCGAGCTTTGGAATCGGGCCCGAGCCCGTCTTCTGGGCCGTAGCAGGCTATGCCAAGCACCCAAGGGTCTCGGCGGCGCTAGCGAAGTGCCGACCGGCCGATAATTCAATGGAAACTCCACGGACGGACGATATCATAGGGGAATCACCGAATGGACGAACGAAAACGGCTGTGCCTTCTGCGCTTTCCGACCTCAAGCTCCTCCTGGCACTCCATCCAGCGAAGCCTGGAAATATGGACGGGAGACGGTGCTCACAACCCCGTCATCTGTCAGCCATATATCCGCTTTCTGTGTGAGGCTGGCTGCGGAGAGTGCGGATCGGACGAGCACATTCATAAGCTTCTTCGCTCGATGGTCCGGGTTAAGCCTCAGTAGGGGTCCGGCGGGGTCCCCGTCCTTCAAACCCTGGCGGAGAACATCGCGGGCGGTGGCCTGAACGCCACCACCACCATCCCGATCCGATCCCTACGCCGCTTGGGGAGAAGAGCTGTCGACGCGGCGATTCTCCCCCTGTCTCTAGCTCTATTCAGTCCTCGACGGTGGGAGCCGCCTCGCCGGCTGAAGCCCCGCCGAACGGCTATCTCGGAAGCCGGAGTCGACACTTGACCGGGCTCCTGGAAACAGGTTTGCCCCGGAGATAGTCGCGACCCGACTCTCCGAAATTCGTGTACGTCTACAAGTTTTCTATTACTCCGCACGCTATTAGGATGTTAGGGGCCGATTCTCGCTCGCTGCCCCTCTTGGAATCTATTTCTACGGATACTATGCTGTCTTCGGTTTCTTCTAATTCTCCTAGGTCTTTCGACGCATCTTCATCCCTGGATTCATCCCCCGACGGCCCTGCCCAAGGGGGTGGGCTAGGTGGATCCGACGCGTCTTCGGTCTCTTCGTTTCGTAAACAGTCAGTTGTAAAGCCCTCGAGGGCTGTCGATTCGGTATCATCTTCTGCTCTAGGTTCTATGGATAGGTCCGACGTGGCCGCTGCCGCGTCCGAAAACGTTGTTGCTGCTTTACCTGTTTCTGCTCTTTCCCGGCGGGACCCCACTGGAGACCTCTCTCCCAAGGGCCATAGCCGGAGCCGCTCTGCGGACGAATTGTCGTTGTCTACCGTAGGTTCTCGTGCAGTGGAGGCGGAGACTTGTGCCTCCTCCTCACCTCTCTCCCCGCTTCGTTATATTTCTCCGTCATCGTGTTCATTCTCTCGTCTCGAAGTTGCACCTGTTCTCGTTTCTGACCTGGTTCCGACCCGGAAGGGTCGGCTTCCGGGGTCGATGAAGTTGAAGGTTCCAAGGGAGCTGCGGCTTTCCGCGCTCACGCCGTGGTCACCCCAGACTCGGGAGACGCAGGGGCCGTCGATTACGATCTCTCGTCGCGCCCCACACGGACGCCGGCGTCTCCTCTTTCTCTCGGCTCTCCGGAGGATCCCTGTTCCAGGGATCGCCCGCCGGAGCCAACCCCTTCAGGTCTAGCCCACCGAAACTTCAGGGCGACGACCCCTCCCCCTGAATTCTACTGCCGAGGCCATCCACCGGATCGCCGTGGTTGGTTGTTCCTCGGCCGCCAAGTCTACTGAAGCTGCCCGCGCCCCTACGCGCGAGCTCCAAATGTTAGCCGCCTCCCGTGCCCGGGCTAGCGGTTCCTCCGTCATCTTGCCCCGCCATCTCGCCGAAGCTGCTCTAGCCTTGCGGCGGCCGCACGCGAGCACTCATTCATCACCCTCTGCCGTACTGCCGACGCATTTTGACGAGCTTTGCGCTGAGTTAGCGGCGATCCACGACGCCGTGACGTTCGACGCGGCCGAGGGGATTCCTCCACCCCGCGTTCTAGTCGTCGGTGAAGCTAGCGGGGTCGTGTCTTCGATGTTCCTACTCGCCGGAGCGCACGTCGCGACGTGCGATTTACGACCGTCGGAGATCGACTACATTCCCCACTTCTGCGGAGATGCTCTTCACATTCAAAACCTCGGTTGGGACCTCGTGGTTGCGCATCCGCCGTGCACGTATGTGTCGGCGGTGAGTTGCCAGTGGCTCGATCGGGAGCCGGGACGACGCCAGGCTCTCGAATCCGCCGCTAGAGTCTTCCTCGCCATGGCAAGCGCCGACGCGCCTTTCGTTGCCGTCGAAAATCCTCGAATGCACGCGGAAGCCTCTGCCTTAGTCGGGGGGTTGCGACCGCGGCAGTTTGTGCAGCCGTGGCAGCACGGCACGGGCCATCAAAAAGCAACTGGCCTGTACCTGACGGCTTCACTCCCGTCCTTGCAGCCTTCGAAGATTGTCGAGGGACGTCTATCCGCTATGGCGGATCTATCGCCGTCGCCCCACCGTGGCGCCCTTCGCAGCCGCACCTATGTGGGCATTGCCGGTGCAATGGCGGCCCAGTGGATGCCGGTCTTGCGCCGTTATGCGCGCGAAGCCAAGGCGTCGCGTTCGCTCGACTTCACGGTGGACTGGGCAATTTCCCAAGCAGCTGCCAGCTTGAGAGAACGCCCTTCGCTTTGCTCGACCGGTTTCGAGCTGGCTGAGCCGAGGACGGCTCTGGCTCGTTTCATGGAGGGGAGAGGCGAAGCAGCTTCTAGCTCTCACCTCACGCCTCCCAGCGGTTCGCCAGTGTCTGATTCGGTTGTCGTGATCCCGGACGCAGGCCCCGTTGCCGATGCTTCTCGCCTGCTTCATCAGGAGGACTCGGAAACAAACGTATCGCAAGACGAGGCCGAGGCGGAAGGAGACCGCTTCCTGCCGTGGGAGTGGCCCATAGAGGACCGCTCTACAACGCCAGGCCCTCCAAACACGGTGAAGAAGCGCCGCAGCAAGTGGCAGGTCTTCGACCGTGATGTAATTTCGGGGGTCCATCGGTGGCAGGATGTCACGCCTTCCATCGCCCAAGAAATCGCTGAGCAAGCGGCAGCTGCGGAGCCGTCGGAACCTCCCATCTTGTCTCGACTGGGCTCTCAAGGCATCAATGCACTATCTCCGAGCGCCTCCTTCACGGCTGGCGACGAGGGAGTGGCCGAACTGACCAATTCGTTCGTAGCCGAAAGGCCACTCGAAACCTGGGATGTCGGGCCCGACTCGGGAGAAGATGACACGCCCGAGATGCCAGAACACCGGAGCATGCAGACCCTCGAGACCAAGCCCTCCGACGCCGCCGAAGGAGAGGATACTCCACGGGCACTGTATTGCGATGGGGCTACCGCTAGGGGCCTCAGTGCGGCCGGATTTTCCGAGTTGTCGAAGCTTCCGAAGACAGACTTGCAGAAGTCCCTGGAGAAGGAATGGTCACGCCAAATGGATCAACCTCGGCATCCGACGGACCGTCGAGGGCTAGGCTATGATGGCGTGCCTAACCCCTCTAGTTCAGCAAAGGCATCCCCACGCTCCTCGATACCATTCGTGCCGCAGACGGTGGCCGCCGCTATCGAGCGAGTGCCCCACGTCGATGAATCTTCTCCGTCCAGGCTAGCCTCCAATCCAACCACCCTGTCACCCGGAGCCGGAACCTCACTTCCGGTGGAATCTATCGCGGACACTCCGCCGCCGCTCTACCCTCGTCACTGCCTCTATGTCCGCGATCTCGTGGTCTGCCGTGCCGATGGCGACCGCGCAGCTCAAGGGTTCGTTCTCCCGGACGTTGCCCTCACGGTGAACAGCACCCTGGCTGACACTGGAGCGGGCCCGTCAGTAATCACCACTGCTCTTCTCGATCGACTACCTGAAGACGCTTGCGTCGAACGCGTATCGGACGCTACCGTCCCCAACCTACATGGGCCGGACGGCCTTCCTCTCATCACTAGGGGCCGGGCTAGCCTCGTCTTCTCCTTGTCCGGTCGCCTCTTCCGTCATTCGTTCGCGGTCATCGAAGGAAACGCGATGCTTCTGCTCGGGAACGATTTTTTGGCCGCCCACTCCGCTACCATTTCTCTCGACGCCGCGAGCTCGGAAGGAAGCCTCCGCCTCCGTCCGGCCTCTGGCGATTCAGAAGACTCTTCAAGAGTCCTTTCCGAATGTGTAGTCAGAGTTTCCACGGCGCCGCCCCCAGTCGCGGACGCCGGCTTCGTCGGAGCTATCTCGATGTCACCCGGTCAGCCGCTGACTGTCGACTTTCTGGAGAGGTCGACGGCAACACGAGAGATCCCGGCTGGATCGGAGGGTGAGGCTGCTGCTGATGCTAGGCAGCCACTCTATACACCTCTCTTTGAGTCTGCCGACGAGTTTGCGGCCAAAGCTCCGGCGTCTACCTCGTCCGAATATCTTCTCTACACGGAGCAAGCGGTGACGATTCCTGCCTTCCACCGCGCAACCATCTGGGTCAGGGTTCCGCTAGCTCTCCGAGATCATTCGGACTGCGCGATGCTGGTCGACCGCCTACCAAATCGCGAGGCTCTCGATTCGTCCCCTCTCGTAATGCCCACGGTGGTCACGCCCACGGACGATCACCGCATCGCGGTGACGATCGTCCACACCGGAGTCGATGCGCTGACCCTGCCGTCTCTGCATCCGATAGCTTCGCTCCAGGTGCGTTTCAAGTTGCACCGGGGCTGGACTCCGAATGGAAGCGAGGGGGATGGTGACCCTGTCACCGCGCTGAGCGAGGAGCAACGATCTCTACTCGACTCAGCCACCATCGATCCAGACCGGCTTCTTTCCGACGATCAACGAGAAGAAGTACGCCAACTCTTGGCCCGGCGCATCAAAGCTTTCGCGTTGCACCCGGGGGCTCCAAACCATACGCACGTTCTCGAGGTGGAGTTGCCACTCAACCCCGGCGCTGTTCCTCACCGGCACGCTCCGTCTAGAGTGGGCCGCGCAGGCGAGCTCATCATAGAAGAGGAGGTAGCCAAGATGGAAGCCGCCGGCATTATTCGCAAGTCAAATTCGGCTTGGGCTTCCCGAGTAGTCCTGGTCAGCAAGAAAGATGGCTCCGTTCGATTCTGCGTGGACTACCGCGACACGAACGCCAAGCTACGCGTCGAGGATAGCCCTCTACCCCTCATTGTGGAGGCTATCGATAGGCTAGCGTCCGGCCAAGGGCCGCTCAGTTCTCTCTTTTTATGTACTCTCGATTTAGCCTCTGGTTTTTGGGGCATCCCGATCAAAGAATCGCACAAACATATCACCGCTTTCACTACCCACCGCGGCAAATACGAGTTCAACTATCTACCGTTCGGCATCCAATCAGGTCCCTCCTACATGTGCCGCTTGATGGACATCGTTCTCGGTGCGCTAGCGTGGGAGATCTGCATGCCTTACCTCGATGATGTGGGCATCTGGTCAACGGGCGTGGGTCCTTCCGAAGAGGCCAGGGCACAGGCTTCGTTCGAGCAAATGCTTCACCGGCTAGACCTCGTTCTCGAACGGCTAGAGTGGGCCGGTCTGACCTGCAAGATGTCCAAGTGTGTCTTCTTTGCCACCTCTACGGAGTACCTCGGTCACGTTGTCTCGAGGGAAGGTCTCAAGATGGACCCGAAGAAGGTCGCAGCTGTCGCCGACATCGACCCGTCATCCATCAACTCCTTGGAAGCGGTTCGATCTTTCCTCGGCCTTTGCTCCTACTATCGTCGATTCATTCGCCAATTCGCCGCTAAGGCTGCTCCTCTCACTGCCCTCACGCGGAAGGGCTGCGACGTGGCAAAGGAGTCCCAGTCCGAGGAGTGTCGCCGAGCTATCCAAGAGCTCAAGACAGCGATCACTTCGGAGCCCGTCTTGACTCCACCCAGGGATGATCGGCCCTTCATCGTCAAGACCGATGGGGCTAGCAAGTTGGGTATCGCCGGCATCCTCTCGCAGCTAGGAGACGATAACCGTGAACGAGTCGTTGGGTATTATGCTCGCAGTCTCACCTCGGCCGAACGCCATTGGACGGTGACCGAGATTGAGCTCTTGGCTGCCCTGGAATCAATCCGAAATTGGCGACCCTACCTTTGGGGGCGTCGGTTCAAGTTAGTCGTTGACCACTCTGCGCTGCGATGGCTGCATACCATGAAGGATCAAGTAGCCGGTGGGCCAGCCTCTCGGCTGACTCGGTGGGCTCTCAAGTTGGCTGAGTACCGGTTCGATGTCGAACATAAACCAGGAGCTGTTCATCAGGATGCTGACGGGCTGTCCCGGCTAGCATCCCTGGAGCCGGAACACGAAGATGAACCACTCGCCGGCCCAGCGCCGCTAGCGGTACGTGAGCCTAGCTCAGAGTCTCTAGCCGAGCATGAACGGTCTCATCCGGTGGCTGCCATCACGCGCTCCGTAGCTACGGCGCGAGGGCTTCAAGCTTTGGACCGATCTCGTCGTCGAGCCTCCGATTCCGGGCCCGCCATCCAGTCCAGTTATTTGGCCCCGGGTACGCCGACTTCCGAAGAGATGAGAGCGGCCCTGGCGGAAGATCCGTTCGTAGAGCCACTCCTGGGCTCAGGAGAGACGGCCAACCACGAGCCATCAGGCCAAGGGTCGCCTCCGCCAGCCGCCGCCTCAGGCCCCATTGTCGAAGATGATTCGTGTTCCAGTCCTGTCGCTCCCGCTCCCGCTCCCGCTCAGCCATCCAAGATGTTTCGCCGTTTCGTCGTTCACGATGGGCTCGTCTACTATCGCACCGTTCCTGACTCCACCGACCCGGACTCGCTAGTGCTCTATGTTCCGCCCTCGTTGCGGTCTCGCTACCTCTTTGCCTACCACGATCGCTCCGGTCACCTTGGAGTTTCTCGTATGTCCGGTCTTCTTCGTACTCGGGTATACTGGCCGGGCATGTCTTCCGACGTTGCATCCTACGTCCGGGAATGCCACGAGTGCACCCTCGCCAAGCCGCTACCTAGGGCTCTAGCGTCGCCCTCCGGTCTCTCCGTGGGCACCTACCCCTTTGATGTGGTCTACTGCGACGTGCTCGCACTGGCTCCCACTCACAACTTCGTGCCTGGAGTCTCGGGTTACGACAAGCTGGTCGTCTTCATCGACTCGCTCACTCGATGGATTGAGGCTGAGCCGTCGAATGGGGATCCCTCGTCGGAGGTGGCCTTGGACATGTTCATCCGCTTGATTGTGACGCGTTATGGAGTCCCTAGGCAGCTTCGAACCGACGCCGGTTCGAATCTATGTTCGGTTCTTGTTTCGCGTATTCTGGAGCTCACCGGGACTGATTTGTCGAGTACAGAGCCGTACCGACATGAGGGTGTAGGCTTCGTCGAACGCGCTCAGCAAACGCTCATTCGTTTGATGCGCGCCTCGAACGAGGGTGGCAGCCATTGGGTCGACCATTTGCCGTTCCTACTCCTCTCGTTGAGGGCTTCTTCCGGTCGTGTTACCTCCCGGTCTCCAGCGTCTTTGATCTTTGGGCGTGAGCTGCGTCTGCCCGCTCAACTCTCTGATCCGAAGACCGTTTCGCCAACTGCTCTCGAGGCGGCGTCCGCCGACGTTCGCTCGTACGCATCCAGGCTCAATGCGAGCCTCCGCCTCTCTTGGTCCAGCGCTCTCGAGGCTACCCTAGCCGCTCAGGCTGAGTCAGTCCGTGACGCTACCATCAAGTCTCAAAGACCAGCTCGTTTCGAACCTGGGGATCGCGTCTGCATGCGATTACCAGGCCATGCCAACAAGTTGCAATTCATCTACTCGGGTCCCTACCGCGTCGTAGAGGCTCTGTCCGACACTAGGTACCGACTCCGTGATCTGGAGAACCGGTTAGTCAAGGAGGAGGTGCACATCTCGAACCTCCGGCCGTATCATACTTTCGTTGATGAAGAGCCGCTGGCTGACGACGAGTACATCGTTGAGAAGTTGCTCGATCGTCGTAGCCATGGCGATTCTACCGAGTACCTCGTGAAGTGGCGTGGCTATTCTCTTCGAGAAGCCACCTGGGAGCCTCGTTCCGAGTTGCTCCGTCGTTGTTCTGATTTGCTTGATGATTATGATCGCTCCGTCGAAGAGACTTGTCCAGAAGATGTTGAGTCCCCGGAAGCAACTTCTTCGTCGGCCAGGGATACTCCTCTTCCTCCCGTTCTCGATGCGCCGTCTTCGCGCACTCGCTCCAGGCTCCACTCCCGTTGATCCCATGTCTTGGGTAAGGGACCCGTCCCTCTAGGCTAGCCCCACGCCTCGGCTAGGGCTCCGAGTTCAAGAGCGAATCATGGAGGTGCTGAACGCGTGCTGCCTGCGCTCTACACCCGGCGCAACACCCGAGCAAAGCTCCTGTAAAAGGGAGAAGTGGGTGGGGCAGTGCGTACGAAAGAGGCCGCCGCGTTAAGCCGCCGATTTCGTGCTCGCTTTGGATCCAAAGGGTGTTCTTGTCTCCACGTTTCGCTCGCTATGTTCCGTTGCTTCTTGTTCCGATTCTGACCTCTGGTCAGCCCAAGTTCCAGGTTCCAGGTCTCTGTTTCCAAGTTCACCGCTCGACATCGGGAGACGTCTCGATCTTAGTCGGGGGGTGTCGCATTCATCCTAGATGATGCGATTTCCAGGCTCTTGTTTCCAGGTCCTTCGCCGTGCGGCCACACGGTGAAGCTCAGGTACATCTAGGTTGGTAGGGTTCGTCCCTAGCGATCTAGAATTCGAGTTCTTGTTTCGTTCCTTCTAGCCTGTTTGTCAGGTCTAGATTCCAGGTTTCCTCCTTTCGGGTAATCTTGACCCAAAGGAGCCAGGTCGCCTGTCACTCGCTGCGCGCTTGTCTCAGGCTCTCGAGTTACCTTGTGAAGGCTTGTTTAGCTTCTTGCAAGGCTTGTCGTTTCTTGTTGGGTTCCGGTTCTTTCTTGGGACCTGCTGACTTTCGTTGTTGTCCAGGCCTGTTCTTCGTAGGTTCTGCTTGGCCTGGTTAGGGTTTCGTTGAATCCCCGCGTTCGGCGTTTGGCGTTCGTCTTGGCGTTCGGAAATTTCCTCTCACATTCCCTAGGTCCGCTACCCTTGGCTTGTAGGTCCTTGCTTCTTTCTTCTCGGTCAAGGTGTTTGGCGAGCGAGTCGGTTGCTCTATCCGCTCGAGATTTGAGGTTTAATTTGCCATCTCCCCTTGGAGATCGGTGTAGGTTCGCTTCCTAGGTGAGGGAATCTTTCCCCTTGATGCAAGCTACATGCAAGCCTTGGCCCCTTTGGTGTTTCTTCCCCTTGGTTGCTACTCAGGGTTGTTCGTTAGAAGCGTCTAGAAGGTTCACGCTCAACGGCAAGATTTCCTCTGTCGTGAAGACATCTCGTTGCGATCTGTATCCAAAGTGATCGCCGTGGTCGCGCGACATGACGCTCCCCTTCGGACTCTCCGCTACGTGGGGAAGTTACAACGGAGACACGCTCCGGCCGTCGCTGCGGAGTCTCTCTCTCTCTCTCGCTCTCTCTCTCCGTCTCTCGCGACGTGTTTGAGTTATCGGTGATTTGGGGTCGCGGTTGCTTGATAATTTGCTTTGTTTGGGTGAATGATTCCGGTGTGTTCGTGAGTCGGTGTATCCTGTTGTTCTCAGCTTCGTTGTCCGTCGTTGTTCGCTGCGTCGCTGCACTCAAGCAGCTTAGGCTCCCTCCCTGAGGGAAGAGTTCTTTGTAGGTCTAACAATCTCTTACAACCCATCACACTAGGGCCGCTAGGAGCGCCTCGCCGCCCCACAGCCCTTCGTTCGCCGTTCGTTCCCCGTCCAGACACCCAAATGGGGTTGCCCGACCCAGTCCAGAATTTCATTCACCCGACTCCCGGTGGGGAGGAGGGCCAAAGCGCCGCGCTAGCCGCCGGTGCTGCTCGCGACGGAGTGGCTCAGAGCCCTCCGGCTCCGCTCGACTCGACAAGGGGGCAGCTGGAGGCCTGCCGCAGGCGCGCCATCGCGGGTGCCGCAGGAGAGGGGAGAGAGCGCGCGGAGAAGGGGGTGGGCGTGAGCGAGAGCTCCGCCCACCGCCGAAAAATCGGTAAGTCTCGCGCCGGTTTACAGGATAAGTCTGTAGTGAGAGCAAGGTTGCTCTCACTCTTGGAGATTGCCTGTGAGGGCGCGCCGGCAGCTAGCGCGAAAAAAAACAAAAACAAAAACAAAACACTTTCTTGAGCGTTAGTACTAGTACTAGTACCTCTACTCTCACTAGACTTGCACTAACACGCCAAGCCCAAGCCACGAGCCACGACACACATGACACATGACCGCACCAAGTAAGTCCCAAGGCACAAACAACAAACAAACAAAACTAAGTAAGCACCTGATTACTGATTATACCTCCCCCCTCACAAGCCCCTGGCTCCCGTCTGAGCGTTTGAGCTCCCCACAAGCTCATTCGGGTGAAAACCCCGTTAGCAGTTAGTCGCCAATGTAACCTGTACATCGCGAAGATTTACCAGGAAAAAGCACCGAGGGGGGGGCCTTCAGCTTCAGCCTCCTCAAGTAGGCCCTTCAGCCGCGCGACCTCGCAGATAAAGGTACCCAGCTTTATAGGACGAGTCCTACAATGTAGGACGACGTTGTGAACTATGAAGACACGGTTCAATCTAGGAATGGGGAGCTAGGATTTGGTTTCTGTGTTCATCTCATTGCCCTCATTGAGTCCTCGTTGAGGCCCGCTATCATCTCGAGGAGGGCGGTGTGCTCTCGGTCGCGCTTCTCGTCGCGAAGTAGTTGAGCGTCGATCGCGGACTGCATGTGGGCGAGGCGGTCGGCTAAAAAGTCGGCGGCCGAGGGGGACTCGCTTACGTGTTCCCACGCGCTGTCTTCAAGCGGGTGGACATGGGAGTCGGGCCTCGGGCAGCCCGAGGTCCCAAGAGAGGTGAGCTCAGCTCGCTCGCGGAGTGGATCCACGAGCAGCGGCTCGTCTGACGGAGCGGCGGATGGCGTCGCCGTGTTGGAAGGACCTTGCGGAGGATCGGAGCCGCCGATTCCGACGAAGTGGACCCCTTGTGGCCCGAAAGAAGTTCCCGCTGTTCTATGGGCAGAAATGGAGCGGGATTATGGAACGGCGCGGTCGTAGGCGCCAAAACTGAATTTGTGCTTGTCGAACACGCGATGACTACTGGCTCGTAGGCAGAGGGCCGTTCGATCGAGCCGGCAGCTGACGCGGCCGTGAAGGAGTCGTTGGTTGTTGCTTGCGGGAATATGTCTGAGAGGTCATAGTAGAAGTCGGGTCTGACAGCTTCTGCCATCGAGTGCTAGGGACGAAGAGAGAGACGGAGGTTCGGAGGCTCGCAACGCGCGGCGTTGGAGGGTAGGGCCGAGGCTAGCTAGCGAGCTAGAGGAAGAGAGAGAAGGAGAATGAGAGCTTCTTAGGTCCAAGGTAGACACGAGAGACTACAACACAGGGACTCAAAAAAAGATCCCTCACCACGCAGACACACACGAACTAAACCAAACAGGGCGAAAACTAACCACACCCAGGGCGGACTGTCAAGCGTCGGCACCAAGGCAACTCATCGGCGCACAGACATGCGACAGAGAAGTCGGAACAACGAGAGCAGACCTCGCTGGGGAGCTACCGCCGATACACGAAGAGAAGACGGAAGACTACAACCGATGCATGAAGAGAAGACAGAAGACAGTCGTGGAACGTTTGATGACATCGAAAGAAAGTAAGAGAAGGGGTAGAATGTCGCCGACGAGACCTTGAGGCTTAAAATAACCCACCGGTTAGAAGTAAAAGTCTGTCATCGTATGAAATACGACACATAGGCATAGGCATAGGAGGAAGGAAGGGGGGAACGGATCACCGGGGGGGGGAGGGGGGGGCACCGGACCATATCTACGCCCTTCACCCCAATACCCCAATCCCCCTAACCCCAATCCCCCTAGTAGTGTACGGGGGGAGCCGCCTGATGGCGGAGGGAGAAGGGCCGGGGGAATGGGGGTGTAGAAAGTATGCTACGTGTAGTAGGTAGTGGTTCCAATCCGCCGCGAGTGCGGTAAGAAAATATTAAAAGGTTTTTTGTGGCATCAGCACGCGTCAGGGTGTATGGGCGAGTGCGCTGAGGAGTGTCGTGATAGTGAAGTGGTAGTAGTGGTACTAACGCTCAGATGTTTTATAATTATTATTCATCGTTTTCCGGGGTCCGGCCCAGGAACACTACGGCAGCAAAACCAAGGCATCAAAGGCAGGAGTAAGAGCACTGCGCCTGCGCAAGCGACCTGGGCGAAAAAGGATTGAGCTCCCGGAGCGGCTTGGGTGCAGTGGGTTTTCATTGGTGCCGACTATTCTGCGAAGGAGCAAGCAAAAACAACCCGCCATGCAAAAGGGTGAGCTCCCACCCAGGTTCGAACTGGGGCTGCCAGATTCAGAGTCTGGAGTCATAGCCACTAGACTATGGGAGCCAATGATTTGACACTCCATGGTGGATCAGTGTCCTATAATCTTCTGGCTTTTTGAGAGGTGCGACCCCATGCTGTGCTTCACCTGGAGCAGCGGCGATCTGCCGTGTGGCGGCAGCCGGTGCAGCAGAAGCCGGTGCCTACGGTCGACGCATGCAGTGAACATCTGCGTGTGGGAGAGGGGCGGTTCTTGCCGTTGTGATCGCGCGAGGGCCGCATAGGCATAGGCATAGGCAACAATTGACAATTGACAAATGGCAAATGGCGATTGGCGACTGTCGGAGCGCAGCTAGTTTCCTCTTTGCTCTTTGGAAACAGCTCGCGAAGTAGGCCTTGGCAGAAATATCCGGGTATATCTACCGGATATTTGGGCGAATTTCGGCAGGACTAGCAATTTCTGGACATTTCCATGGGTGCTCTGCATACACTTCACATACTTTTGGTGGATATTTGATATTTGGGTGTGGGTGGGGGGTCTCTACGCGCGAAAACAAAACCCTTGCAGAGCAAGAAAGAGCGCGTGGCTCACCTGTCACCTGGGGCAATCGGATGGATTCCCGCTTCATGAACTCGTCGACGACAGGGTTGAGCCCTCGAGCCCTCGAAAGGCGTAGATAGAGCGGATACATTTCCTTTTTCCTTTTTATCCACTATCACAAGGAGGCCGCAGCACGGCCCCCTGTGGCTTGAGGATGAGACCGCAGCGCGGCGCGCCGCGCATCCTGTTACTTCATGACACGTGAAAAGATACCAAAGGGGGCCACTGAACGCACAGGGCACACTAACAGTATCGCTCACAAATCAAACGCACACACGGGGGGATTGCGTGGGAACTGAGGTGGGAGAAACGACTGCCGGAGCTCTCCGGGAAATGGAAACAAGTATCTCAGTTGTACAAATACAACTTTTTAACGCCAAGAAACTCATATATGCACTTCAAACACGTCGTGCATAGGAGAATAGCCACGGCGAACCGGTTCGCTGACGATCCGACGTGCCGCTTTTGCGGTATAGCCCCCGAGAGCTCCACCCACATCGGGAAAATCAGGGAGGGGAGAGAGGGGAGGGAGGAGAGTTGCGGAAGGAGGGGGAAACCGCGGAGGGGGGAATCCCAATACTGACCCAATCCTCCCTCACATTCACGTATTTTTCCCGGCCTGGCCCGAGAAAATCAGGGAATGGAGAGAGGGGAAGAGGGGAACTGCAGAAGGGGGAGGGAACTGCAGAAGGGGAGGGAACTGCAGAAGGGGGAGGCCAGTTCTGTTACCTGCATCTCTTACCTTAAACGCGTGGACAATTACCGTAACGATAAAAATAAAACTCAAATCTTCGAATTTCGAGACGAAAATCGGCGAACCAGGACTGGAGCCCACGGAGAATCCGAATCGGCACGCCTTGCGTGACCACGACGAACATAGAAGACGATATATAACGAAGAAGGAGCGCGCTCATGCCGAAATATTCACGCCGAGAGGCCTGAATACAACAGGGAAGGGGAAGGGGGTTGTCAGGGGTTAAGGTTGGGTAGTAGGGAGGTGCACTAGCAAGCTGCCTCACGCCGTGTAAGTAGCGGGAATTTTTAAGAAGATTTTTTTTAGATGTAATGGAACCGATCCCCCCGCGGGCGCGACCGCCAATTCTTTGATACGGGTAGAGCGTGAGCGCGCGTGACGGAGGGGGCGAGAGGAGAGAGAGGAGAGAGGGGAGAGAGGGGGGGCGGATCGCGGATCGCACCATTTCTTGGCGAAGATTTTCGTAGCGTCAGGTAGCCCCCTCCCGGAGCTTTTTATTGGGCATCGCGCCACGGTCAAAAAATGCAGCCCAGCCCTTACTTATGTTTAAAAAGCCCCTGTTTGACCGCCCTACAATGAGTGAACCAAATGTAAACTCAGTTCCTGATAGAAAAACTACACGAGGGTAGGAGAGACCGCTTAGAACGCACGCCGCCGGCTTGCTTTACTCTCATCTTGCGGGGGCGGCGGTTTCGCTACCTGCTGCCAATCGGCTTCCGCCGCCGGCGAACGGCAGAGGCGGACCCCTCCCCCCAGAAGCTCCCCTCCCCCTCCTCCTTCCTCCCCCCGCTCCCCCCTCCTCCCCCTTCCCCCCTTCCGCCCCTCCCCCCCGCCCCCCCCGGCCCGTTCGCCCTCCCGACCCCCTATCCCCACAGCCACGCGTGTGCCGCGCAATGATGCGCAGCCGGTGGGGCAACGGCTCCATGGCGGCACTGATGGCCGGCAGACACGACGGTGCCGTCGGCATCCGGCTCAGGCGTGAGGACCTGCTGAGCGCGATCCGCGAGAGCGCGGGGGGGGGCAGCGGCGCGCCGCCGCGCCGCAGTAGGCAGACGCACGCGCGGAGGGGGAGCTCAGCGCAGCCAGCGCTGCGCGCGGGCTCGGTCGCTGCGGCCATCAACCCGGCCGGTGCGCTCGAGCGGCCGGGCGACCTTCTCCCAGAGGACTGGGAGGTGTTTGGCACGCTCGAGAGCCTGCGCGAGGACGACGATGGCGCCGACGCCGCCGCAGCGCCGCCGCCATCAGACGAGGAGCCTGCGGAGACACGGCCTCGGCCGCGCTCAGCGAGGGCGCTCGAGGAACTCGAGCTCATGCGGCGTTCCACCACCGACGAGCTCCCGTGGCACGAGCGGCTGGCCTACGCACCGCGGCAATCGAGCCGCAGATCGCGCGCACCGGCAGGCGGCGCGCGCGCTGGACGGGCGGTCGGTGATCTCGGCCGCTGCTCATCGGAGGAGCTGTGGGCACGGCACCGGCCGCGCTCGGGGCACGCGCGCACGAGCGGCGCCCCACTCCCCGCGACGGATTCCGCCGGGCTACTGACTGTAGGCAAGCTGCGCAGGCCCGACCCGTCGGCCAAGGTCGTGCGGCACTCGGCATCACATCCTGCGCTGCGGCAGGTGGGGGCAACGGTCGCGACGCCAGCGCGGGCGCACCGGAAATGTGGGGCCAGCTTGGGCGAGCCGGACATGCCCGATGGCCGACATGCAGAGGCGGACCGCCTAGAGGCGCGGCTGCGCGAGCGACTGCGCGAGGTGTTCACGCTCCGTGGGGAGGAGGCCCCCCAGCTGCTGCTCCGCGTCGTTCGGCGCTTCGCCGAGGCGGAGCAGCTGGATGGGAGCGGCGTGACCACTTTGTCGCCGCGTGCGGCCGCCGAGGCGGCACTCGACCGCACCCTCCGCGAGCTGTGCGCGCGCTCCAGCGAGCCCGCCCACCAGCTGCTCCTCCGCTCCCTCCGGCGCATCAGCGCCCAGGCGGAGGCGCGGGCGTCAGCCGGCGCGCGGCGTGCTCCTTCGCGGATGAGCTCGCGGCCACAAAGCACCCAGTCCCCCACCGCTGCGTCCATAGGGCGCCCGACACCTGCGCACCACGTGCGTACTCCAACAGGGCACATCTCGAAGCCCGTGCTCTACGGTGACATTGTCTACCCGGGACTCTCTCTGTGAGCACGCGGCCGTGCAGACGAGTCGAGCCATAGGGGCGGCTGTCCGTTGTGGACCGGGGGTGAGGCTGCACGTGGTGAGCTGAGCACGCGTGACTCGGCGCCCTCGCGGTAGTATGACAGCGACATCCGCACGGCCAACGGGACCCACAGGCGAAAACGCGCCACAATGCGGCCGGACAAATGGCTCATTTACTATATATTTAAGCTCGCTGGAATACTTGGCGGTCCGCAGTTCGGGCTAAGTTAGTCCAGGCTGGTCTTTTGAAAGGAAACGTGCGATAAGATTTTAAAACTTTTTACAATATTTTTGCATGGGTCGCGACGCGGCAAAGGGACGGGACTAGCGCTCACTCAAGACAGGACTCCCTGCCGCGGCAAGCGCAAGCACCCTCCCCCCCTTATGCCACCCAGTTCTTCACTGGCGCTTTCTACCTGCGCTAGCCGGAGCGCCCCTCCTTCCACACTCAGACAGCCCGCCCCACACCGGCGACGCCAGGAGCCAGGATCCTATTTTGGTCTCGCGCAGGCAAGGGCAAGGGGGCCTAATGCAAGGGTGAGGAGCAACTCATCAGAGAGGAGCTGTTGGGAAGTAGATGGCTGAGCGGGGGCGCTAAACCCTTGCGCTAGGCATGGGCAGCGACGCCACCTCAAGACATGTCCTCCCTCTTGTCTTGAGTTGAAAGTCGCGTTCCGTCAAAAGAGGGCCAGGTGATTTTTTTGTCATCCATATGTGCTTGTTTTCTTTTTGGGTAGCCCCCTGCAGGCCTCCTGGGGACCTAAAGAGGGGCCGCAGGCGCGCGCCATGGCCAGAGCCGCAGGGAAGAGAGGAGGAAGAGGGAAGAGAGAGGGGAGGGGGGAGGGGCAGCTCTCCCCTCCGGCGTTAACATGTCTTCTCGTCCTGTTTAGGTAAGAGAAGACGGGGGCACCAGAACCAGGAGGGAAGGGCCGCGGCTCGCCGCGGCCACTCGCCCCGGCGAGGAGTGATTAGCGCTTCTGGGCTCCCTTTCACGAGTGCCCCCCCCCCCCCCTGCGTTGCTTTTACCCGAAAGGGGTTTTCCCCCAGCGTGGACTCGAGGAGAGGAAGTGCTGGGGTGCGCGGGGTCGGTGCGTTGTCGTATTCCATACGATGGCAGGTTTTTACTTCTAACCGGTGGGTTATTTTAGGCCTCAAGGTCTCGTCGGCGACATTCTACCCCTTCTCTTACTTTCTTCCGATGTCATCAAACGTTCGGTGACAGTCTTCTGTCTTCTCCTCATGCATCGGTGACAGTCTTCTGTCTTCTCCTCATGCATTGGTGACAGTCTTCTGTCTTCTCTGCGTGTATCAGTGGTATTTCCCCCAGCGAGGTCCGCCCTCGTTGTTCCGACTTCTCTGTCGCACGTCTGTGCGTCGATGAGCCGCCTTGGTGCCGACGCTTGACATTCCGTCGTGGGGGTGGTTAGTTTTCGCCCCGTTTAGGTTAGTTCGTGTGTGACTGCGTGACGTGGGATCTTTTTGGGTCTCTGTGTTGTAGTCTCTCGTGTCTCCCTTGGACCTAAGAAGCTCTCCTTCTCATTCACTCTCTTCCTCTAGCTCGCTAGCTAGCCTCGGCCCTACCCTCCAACGCCGCGCGTTGCGAGCCTCCGAACCTCCGTCCCTCTCTTCGTCTCTAGCACTCGATGGTAGACACAGTCAGACCCGACTTCTACTATGACCTCTCAGACATATTCCCGCAAGCAACAACCAACGACTCTTTCACGGCCGCGTCAGCTGCCGGCTCGATCGAACGGCCCTCTGCCTACGAGCCAGTGGTCATCGCATGTTCGACATGCGTGCACCGGGGGGAGGACAAATATCGAGGGGAGGGGGCACGGAGGGGGCAGTGCCCCCTCCCCCCGGTAGCACTCGGACACCTGGCTCGTCAGGCATGGCGAGATTCCGGGACGGGAAAGTTGTGTCCGATTAGCTAGTGGGGTTGGCTAGGATATAACATCAAATATTTTGTTGGGCTAGGATATAGTAGTAACATTAATTATTATATTAATATGAGTCCGCACTACACTCGATGTGCATGGATCGCACCGGGTGAGTCCACCCGATAGGCTGCAGGTCGACGTCTTTCCAGCGCACGTCTTGTGAGCTGATGATCGACGGGCCGTTGATGGTATGGTCGAGCTCACGCCTTGCTCAAGCCGACCTCGGAATAGATAGTCATTTTGCAGCCCGCGCGCACAGCTGCATGCTTGGGATCTTTTATGTCCACATCATACTTGCCGGTTCCGAAGCTGTGAGTGTCGACGCGCCCAGCCGGGCCTTTGCTTCAGGAACGAGCGCGGCGTGCGCTGAAACCTGTTGCATGAGCCGTCCTCAGGGGGCCTAGGAGTGCGAGTGCAAGTCACGACCCGCGCCTATTGGGGGTCTGGGTGTTGAGTGCTCAGCCCACCCCAGGAGGCCAGGCAGGAGAGTGACTGATGCCCCCCCCGGAGGGAAGTTAGTGCCCGGTGAGGGGGGCGCAGAGCGCGGTTGTGGTCAGAAAATTACTACTAGTAGTATATGGTTTGGTACGAAGGCCGGTGCTTAATGAGCCTTAGGACCAAAGGATGCGAGACGGCACTAATTTCACCAACTTTTCACTGCACCCACTGTGTTCAGCCTCATTCTGCTCCTCCATTCTCCTCACACGAAAAAAGGTGCCTCAGCGGTCTTCGTCGCCAATGGCGGCTCGTACTGCGCACGTGCATGGTCTGTGATGAGAGGCGGAAACAACGAGACTCTGGCTAGAACCAACCATCAGCTGTGAGCCCACGCTGCAAACACCCATCCGGTCGACACCATGTGCGCTTGGAGCAATTGTTGACGGCTAAGCGCGACGGGTGGCTCGATGACCATGTCCTGCAACCTCCTACCGCACTTTGCCCCAAGTCCTAGCAGCTGGAGGACTCGTACGTTCTGTGCAACCTCGCTCAAGCACCCGTCCTGCGACACGGCGAGATCTCCAGTCTCGTCGTGGCTACCTGGCTCGAGAAACGACCTCCTGCTTTTGCGTCCCAAACCGCTGAATTCGCGCAAAGGACGGTGCCAGACGAGAGGACGGCGGGAGCCGCAGCCGAATCAATGGCTTGGGCGCTCGAATAGCCGCGTACCCTGTGGTCCAGCACGCGCGATTCGGTGGCCAGTATGTGCAAAGTGGCCGACCCGTGACGAGTTTAACCGCCAAGGGGCCCCACTCGTGCGAGTCGCGCGAGTCGTTCCTGTTGTCGCCGAGGACGTACACATGATTGAGTGGCACAGGCGTTGGCGGGAGGCTGTACTTCATCGGTTCAACGAGGTAGGCCTCCTGCTGTCGCTCGTGGTTGACGTACAGCACACCCTTGCGCACGCACACCACGTCGCCTCCAACCGCGACGACGCGCTTCAGAAAGCAGCCGTCCCTCGGGTAGATCTTGAGCAGCGCAGGCGGGGCTCGGAAGCAGATCACTTCGCCCCGCGATGGAGCGCGTCTGCGCAAGCTCACCTTGTCCATCAGGAAGCTGTCGCCCGGCTCGAAGGTCGGCGCCATCGAGGGGGAGCCGACATACCTGCAGCAAAACGGGCGGCACTCGGGGCGAGGGGCGGGCAAGCCGGCGGCGGCGATGCGTTGAGAGGGGCACACCTCGAGTCTAGAACCCACCGGCGTAGCCCCGCCGCCGCCACGAGCCCCGCCGTGAGGTCGATGGCTGTCTGCGGAGGCCACGAGGGGGTCGGCGCGCCGCGCATCGCCGGTGGTCTGCGCCACCACAAGTCCGTCCGCCCCCAAAAGAGCTATTCTCGACTCTAGTGCCTTCTCAGTACTAGAGGCTGGGGCTTCGTGGACGAGACGCCGCGGCCGGTCAGATGGCGGGGCGGGGCAACAGCATCCTAGGGCTCTAGCCTACAAAATTATTCGCAAGGGGGAAGGTCAGCTCACTACGTACAGAGCTGTCACGCTGTCACTGTCACATACTCGTGGCTCGTGGGCTCGTGGATCTACCCTTCGTTGCCAAAATTCTGACATTGGTAAAGTCTGGCGTTTCGCTCTCTTCGCCGCCCCTCCGGGACTCTCAGCCCCTCCCCCCCTGGCGAGGGCGAGATCGCCCTTCCCGTCCCCTCCGCTCCGCTTCATCTCTTCATCTCGACACGTTGTGCAAACCCCGCGACATTAGATCAATCACCACGCGCCCATGGAGGCGGAAGGTGGACATGGCCGTGCGAGCATCGACCACGAGGTCGTTGGTGCTGAGGAAGTTGAAGAGGCATCCGTCGCAGCCGCGGAAGTCGGCCTTGCCTCCGTGCGCGAGCACGAGGTGAGGGTCGCCGTGGAGCGCGCCGCCGGGCAGGTAGCAGGTAGGCCACGCACGCGTCGTCGTCCACACCGTATCGGCCTAGCGTTTTCGCTCGTGAGCGCTTTCGCGAGCGTCTGAAAGTTTGGCCCGAAGTTGAGCAGTTTGAGGGCGAGATGATAGAACGCCCAGCTCACTCTGTCGAAGGCTTTTTCCCAGTCAAGGGCTAATAGTAGGCCCGGGTCGCCCGTCTCATCGAGGTAGGCCCTCCTAGTGAGTTGTAGTAGGTGTGTGGCTTCGCTGATGAGGCGTCTTGGTACGAAGCCCAATTGGTTGTCTGATAATAGCTTCCCTATGACTTTGCTAAGCCTACCGGTTAGGATTTTAGCTAGAATTTTGTAGTCGCTTTGCAATAGCGTGATGGGTCTATAGTTGCGCGGGTCTCGGGCATCGCCTTTTTTGTATAGTAGTATTATGTCGCCCGCGGCGGGGGGCCCGAAGGAGAGGAGGGGAGCGCCGGCGCGCTCCATGGCGACCAAGTATAAACTTAGTTGAACGGAGGTAGTATATATATGCTATATAGTCGTCACACTAGGTGCAAGTGCTACAGCTATTGTGACTATCACTCATGGACATGGACATGGAGAAAGATTCCACCAAGCGGACATCTTTTGAAAATCTGTTGTGCTTTTGTGTATGAGTGTATGAGTATGAGTCATTCATCCTCTCTTCTCTTCCTTTATTTAGCTTCAGCTAAAATAAAATAAAACTTTATCATAGATAGTATAAGTCCGGTCATCAATCGACCTTACTAGTTACTAGGTCTATATCTATCTATAGATATAGTAGTAGCATATAGCGTACATCATGTTCTTTCACTGAAAATCCCTTGAAGAGGGCGTTTGCGTTCACCGTTTACCCATTACCCAACGCAATGAGCAACGAGTTGAGAGTTGAAGATGATCAGTGTTCTCGTGTATTACTTGTATTGACTACGTCTAATACATGGTTATTCCAATAACGATCCGCATGGTGCTGCATGTGGATGCGGATGCGCGTCGGAGTCGCGACAATAAAGAGTAAATTACGAGAAAAGAGAGCAGAGAGGCCAGCCAGATCGCGTGAGGGTGAGGGCAGAGGGCAGAGGGCAGGGCGAAGAGAGCTTTCCACTCGCTTGCAAAGGTTTACAACTGCCTCTCGCTCATCCACCCCAACCGCGAGGCAAGGAGGCAGGAGCAGGGGTCTTGATCGAGGGATCGACAACCTACTTTTATAAGTAGGGGGCAATGGGGGCCTCGCGCCCCCCCCTCTCCATCGCGGACACCCCCAGGGGTGGGCCCGTACAATCAACCACAGCCCCTGCCCTTTGGCAGGGGCTGGGCAATCATCACACTGGCCCAGACCCCTAGTGGGCGCGAGCCGTGATTCGCACTCCCGCGCCCTGCGTGGGCCTGCCCTCGAGCTGACCCCCCCCCCTTCCCTGGTCGCCAGGCAGACAGATGCCTCTGGGCGGCTCCCATGGCCAGCGAGGCAAGCGTGGGAGAGGCAGGGGGGGCCAGGGGCTGAGCCCCAGCCTCCACTGCCCCCTGAGCTGCCCTGGCTGGCCCTCTGGGAGCCCCCAAAGGACCTCTGAGAGTAGGCCGTGGCGCGCCGCATGGCGACGCGCCGCAGGGACACAGGTGGAGGAGAACGCAGAGAGGGAGAGGGGGGGGTTTGCACCCCCCCCGATGGAGTGCGGTAAGTAATGGGACCCGTTTGCGTAAGTAAACGGGCGAAGAGGGGCGGCTGGCGACAGGTGGGAGATGAGGAGGGAGAGGCTCAAGGCGCCTACGAGAACCCTTGTGGCAGGTATCTCGAGGCGCAGTCTTTTATTTCTCGAGGACCGCTCGCGGCGAGAGCTGTAAGGGCCGTTCCGCTTCATGGACGAGAGGACCCTCCCCCCCCCCGGTGTTTTTTTCCCGGTGAGTCGCCCGACGTAGGTCGGTCCGCCTCACTGGGTTTTCCCCCATTGTAACTTGTGGGGAGTTATAATGGGAGCCGGGGGTTTGCGAGGGGGGAGATTTGTAGGGATGCAAATGAGTATGTGTCTGTGCCATCACTTCAAGGCGTGCGGGCAAGTGCGCTGAGGGGTGTCGTGATAGTACCGGGCTAGTGGCAGTAGTGGTACTAACGCTCAGTTGTTTTATTATTATTATTATTATTATTATTATTATTATTATTATTATTATTATTATTATTATTATTATTATTATTATTATTATTATTATTGATCGAGGGATCGAGGGTGACGGACTGCGGAGTGGCGTCGCTCGGCGCCGGGCCCCGGCGTCAGGGTTCTGTGATCTGTAATCCTGGCGTCAGGCCTCCAATTTACAGGTCGGGTACGCCGACCGTGGAACCCTAGCAGCCGGAGTGGCGTGACTCTTTGGGTCTAGAGTAGGCGGCCGAAAGAAAAGGAACGTCAGATTGAGGGCTTGCATCTACTCTTATGTCTTATGAAGTATGAGTACTATGAATGAGTGCCTTGCAATGATTTTAACGAGACTCCACAACGCACGACGACACACGGCTGCGATTACATGTACAATGAATGAGAGAGAGCGAGCGCCCGTGGCCTTGGCCTTGCCTTTGGCGCCACTTGGACCGATTGAGGAAATAGCTATGGATGACACCAGGAGCCTTGAATGCCGTTCCCCAGGGTTGGCGTGCGGCTTGCTGCTAACTATCATGCCGCCGTCGAGTGTGCAGCCCTTGGCGTAAACGGCGGAGCGTAGCCCATGCTCTGTCCATGCACACCACGTCACAAATCCCAGAGATGGTGTGTGTGCAAATGTGTTGTGAGCATGCGAATCCAGGCAAGCCGATGCATGCAATGCACGAGGAAGCTCGGCGGCCAGCTCGCACGGCCCCGGGGCATCGCGTCAGTATGCGCGCCACGCGCATGGCCGCTCCTTACGGACTCGGAAACATTCCTAGAGCTCGGACCGCGTACGCGACGTCAGAGAGGAGAGGAGGACGAGGTCAAGACGTTTCCTTGGGGCCGTCGTCCGCATCCCAACACTCCAAGGCAAGAGGCACTCTACCCTGCCGAGGTCGCATGACGCGCCACACACACCGCCCGTCAGGTCCGGAGTCTTACATATCTGCCTCAAACCCGGCGTCTCCTCCCCCTCCGCCCTCGAAGCCACCGCCGCCGTGATGGCCACCGTGGTCCATCATCTCGTTCATCATCATTCCACCAACAAAGCCCGTTGCAGCGCCCGTAGCAAAGCCAGACCCACCGCCGCCCCACCCGCCGTAGCCGCCGGCGTAGACGGGCGGGCTCATCATGGGCTGACCATAGGCGGCGGGATATCCCGGGGCCGCTGGGTAGCCTGGGACAGCCGAGCCCATCACGGGCTCGCTGTACACGTGCCGTGACGCCACCACCTAGGTATATCGCAAGGAGAGAGGAGGGCAAGGGATGAGCACAAGGCGGGTGGTAGGGCGGGCCGCGCATGTGGGCCGGAAGGGCGTGGCATGGCGTGATAATGTGCGTCGGCCACGCCGCGCGCGTGTGCGGCCGGTCGCTGCCGCCTCTGCGCACGTTATTGTTCTGCATGAAGAAGCAGCAGAAGCAAAGCACGACGAGCAGCCCCAAGAAGATGATGGCTCCAACGCTGTCGTTGGCGGAGCCCATGCAGTCTGGCGGCGTGTCGGCGCGCTGTGCGCACATGTTGCACCGGTCGCGCTTAGTCACGAACGCCGAGTTCGAGCAGACGAACCGCGCAGCGCAGCGCACACATTGCGCCCCGAGCGGACAGCAGCCGGGGCTCTGCCTGGAGCAGCACATTCCGGGCATCCCGTTGAAGGCGGCGCGGCAGTTGCCCGCAAAGCAGCAGTCGGAGCATCCCTGCGTCAGTAGCAGCTGTCGCGCCGATGCGTTCGCGCTCACGCCAGAGAGCAGCGCGCACAGCAGCAGCAGCAGCACGCGCGCCGCCGCCGCTGCCATTGCGCGCGGGCGCCCCCCCCCCTTCCTCCCCCCCCCTTACCCGCGTCCAGAGCTTTTCTTCCACTCCCCCCCCCCCCCCCCCCCACTTATTGTAGACCGAACCTACCCAAATCACAAATATTGTAACCTTCTAACCCTAACCCGACCGCCCGGCCGCCGGGGGGGGGGCTTCAGGTACAAGTAGGCGGTAGAAAAACACCCGCGTTCACTTTCTTTGGGGGGGTGTTTAACCTGAGTTGTTTTGTAGGGTTATTATTCCCGAGAGGTGACGTCAACGTCACCGTCGCACCGTCATTGGCTTGTCGCGCTAGCTAGCCTTCAATGGTCAATGGTTACTCTGACTCTGATCTACGATCTACATTGCTCTACTCAGCACAGTCATTGGTCACCTGTCACTGGTCACTGGGCCCAAGATGTAAGATGTCTTCAAGATGGGTTGTGGGTTGGGCTAAACATGGTACCCCGGCCGAGAGGAGAGAGGAGTTCGTCCCTCCTCTGCGCGCTACTGAGCGCGCGTTCTCCGGATCTCTTCAACACCCAACACAAGGTTGAACTATCAGTAAACTAATAGGGTCATGGATCATGGAGCGCGCGCCGCCTCCCTCCCCCGCTGCCACGGCCCTCGCCGCGCTGCACGAAAATTGAGTACACTGATGGAGACCTGGAGACACCGTTGTCGCCGAAGCGACCGCGCCAGGACGACCCCCCTAGCCAGGTGGGCACCAAAGCCAGAAGCCACCGCATCTCGCATCTCACCCCCGCACCCCGCATCACCACGACCACGAACAGCGTGGTGTCGCCTTGGCACCATCGCGGTGACCAGGGCGGCTGAGAGGAGAGAGAGCGACGCCATCGTTCGCGCTCTCTCCAGAACAGAACCGGATAAGAATCTCTCTACAACCCCCAAACACTACCACTATCTCACACACATTCACGGTAACACGTAGAATACTAACGTAGACAGAGTGGAGAGTGGCAGCACAGACCACTTCTGGTACAACTCAAAGTTAGCATGTGACACAATCGCATCCATCTCAGCCAAAGTGAAGCGCTCATACTCCTCTTCCACACGCGCAGGCGCAATCGCAGGCCAATTGGGGCTGCCGGTAAGTCCGTTGACCGTTGAAGGTCCACGTGTTTATGGACACAACAGCTTTGCGCGCCTTAAAACTAGGCATTCCCGCAATGGGCGATGGGCAAACATATTCAACATACGAGCCTGGGAGGAGCTTGGTCATGTCGTGAAAGGACGCCCGGCCGCCGGTGATTCGAAGCGAGCCGTTCGCCACATCTGGCCGAGTCACATGCCCGAGCAAAAAAGCCGCAGCTCCATCGACCATCGAGGGTTTGAATGATGGAGAAGTGCCGTGTCGCTCCCGCCTCCTTCGACTTCGACGTCTTGTACACTACGCCGGGCAGCTCGCCGAACGCCTTCACCACCGCGATCGCGATCTCGTCAAAGCACAGCTGTGGGATGTCAAAGAGGCGGTACCGATAACGAGGGACTCGGTAGCTCGTATGGTCTTGCCCAGCATGGTGTTGAGGATGCCGTTGCGGACGAAGTGCATGCCGAGCTCCACCGTGAAGTTCTCTTTGAACTCGGAGATCTTGGAGGCCGGGTAGACGTTGCCCTCCACCTCCCAGGTGTCGCCCTCGGCCCCATAGCCACTCCAACGGATGGCATCGGATGGCGATGTGGTTGGTGCTGCCGCGCTGAACCATGCCCACGACTTTGTCCACCTGCCAGTCGCCGTTGCTCGAAGTGAGCGGCCGCTTGGTACCTGCGTGTGCAAAAGGAGGCGTAGCTCGAGTCAAAGAATAGATGGGTTGTTAGGCTGGTGCATGCGGGTTTGTGACATTTGTGAGATATGGGCAAGTAGGTGTATGGCTGTCTGTGCATCTACAAAATTCGCGCTGTGGAGCACGGGCTGGCTCCCCCCCCCCCTGCGGGGTGCGAGCGCGCATGCGCGAACCAACCCCCCAGAGGCGTGTGGGCCCGCCAGGTGCAAGGAGGAACGGCCGCAGGACTCCCAGGGGGTGTGGGAGGGCGGCGCACACCTGAGCGTGGCATGAGGCTTGCGGATGTGGCCTCCGAGGTGACCGGCAGCCTCGGCAGCCCTCCGACCGGGGCGGCCGCCACCGTAATTCTGAGATTCACTTGAAACGCGAAAAAAAACCTCCCGAGAGTAGCTCAAGCTCAGCCCCCCTATACTTATAGTGGTATTAGTTGCGCTCTAGACCTGATACTGAGTGTCATATGACAAGGCTAGAGGCTACAATTCAACTAGTTTTACTACTACAAGTTCGGGAGCGGGAAATACCGGCGCTCCCAGCTCCGAGCCCCCCTCCCCCCCTAATTAATGGCCGTCAACCTGACTTGACTTGCCCAACGTTGACACCGTGTATCGTATTGGACTTCTAGCACACGTCGTATTCACACCCTCTTAGTTTAGAGTAGGGTGCCAGGTGTTAGAGAGTTTTTGAGGTGGCTCATCAACAGTGAATTCAACCGTGTGGGCGACATCCCACCTTCTCCCCCCCCTCCCCTCTCTCCCCCTCTTCCCGAGGGGGGAATGGACACCTGGCTCGAGACGCTTCCCGCAGACGTGCTGCTCGCCGAGGAATGGAGCTCAGGAGAGGAGCTCGCGCGCTCTGCCACGCTCCACCGCTCCTCCTGCTGCCACATCGGTCCCTGCCTCTCGATCCTCCCCCGCCTCCCTCACTCCCATGCCTCAGAGCCGGCAAGCAAGCTTGGCCAGCGCGAGGGGGAAAGGCTGATTGGGCGGGGCACGCAGCGTGCGCTCGTCTTTGTTGGCGGCTCGGGGGCCACATCGGTGCCGCTGATCGCCGCGCTCACCGCCTCCATCGCTGCTTCTGTGCCGCGTGCACAGCGCGAGCGGCGCGAGCGGCTGCTCAGCGCGGCGAGAGAATGCCACGCGCTGCTATGTGCTTTCACTTGCGCGGCAGCCGACGGGTCAGCCGGTTCGTCGGGCGTGCCCGCGCCTGGGCGGCTCTTCCACACGCAAGAGTGGGTCGTCGAGGCGCCGCCCACAGGTGGCGACGCACGCGCGCTGCCTCTGGTGTCCGTCCGGATGCCGCTGCTCGCACGCCGAACCGCTGGGAGCCAACCGTTTTGTACAAAGTGCTGGGCCGCTTCGCTCTTCGCCCAGCTCGCCGACGACCCGGCGGCCAAGAAGCGCCAGCGGACGCATATGGAGTCTGGGCGCGCGGCGCTCCGTGGCCTCTGCGCACGCACGGGCATGAGCGCCGATGATATCGCCGGGCTCTTTGCGTTGCTCAACGCCTCAGTCCGCTTGGCCGAGGTGCGGTGGTACGTGCTACCTGGGCAGCAGTCTCCACCAGACTTCAAAGACGAGCTGGCTGCACGCGCCTTCCGGGCGGCCGCCGCCAACCTTGGCGTGACCGAGAAGGCGTTGCGGGCGGCGCTCAGCCCGAGCACCCAGTCCTGGTCAGAGGCGGCGCTTGCTGACGAAGTCTATTCGCGCCTACTGATCTGGCTCGTGACGCATATCAACCGCTCTCTGCAGCGCGCTGCGGATGCCGATGATAGCAGCGGGGGCGGGGGCGCCGAGCATGAGTTGGTGCACCGGGGTAGCGGCGGTCGGCTGCTCCTGGTCGATCCGATGCAGCTCCACCCGGCGGCCGACCATGACCCGGACCTGGACGGCCTGCTGGCTTCGCTCTTCTGTGAGGGCCTCTTTGAGCAGGCCGCGACGCCCGCAGTTGCTCATAGCGTTGCGGTGGATCCGCCCGGCCACAACGTGTGCGCGCTCGAGGGGGAGCTCTTCACGGCCGCAGAGGGCGCATGCCCACACCTCGGTTCATCCGTTGCGATGCGTGTGTTGCGAGCTCTCTCGCCTGTCGTCGAGGCGTCGACCCATCGCGCCAAGAAGGCGAGTGGCGACTGGGCGAATGACTTGGCGCAGGCTATGGCCGGAGCGCGCGATCGGCTGCTCTGTGAGCACGGGGGCGACGAAGAATGGGTGACACTCCGTCATGCGCCCGGTGGCCTGGAGGCAAGCTACCGCCTGTGCGGGGCGAGCGCTGCGCCTCGGGATAGGGTTGACGCTACGCACCGTAATGGGAGTCCCGGCCTGCTCGACTCGGCCGCGGCTGAGTGGCACTCGGCGGGTGGTGCCACTGCGGTCCTCGGAGCGTTGAGCTCGTCCACGTCGCCGTTCGTCCGCTCCATCGCTCTCAGCTCAAGCGCTAACGCCGGCGCTAACGGACCGTCCCTCTCCACCGACGATGCCACCAGCTCGTGGGCGACGCTTGCCGGGCGCACTGCGGCACTGCTCGGCGCTCTCAACCGGCTCGCTGGCGGAGTCGTGCGAACGGTGGTTTGCCTTGACGTGCAGGGTACGCCTTGGGATGAATCGGTGGACTCGCCGAGTGGCGAGGGACCCGCTGTGGCCGGCATTGGGCGCAACGGCCATGGCCATTCGTTTAGCCGCGGCATCCATGGCACTTCGCCGACGGCCACCGGTTTTGATGGCGCCGGCCGCACTGCGCCCGCCACTACCGCTGCTGCCGGCTCTCCTCTCCCGGCTCTCCTTACTGTACTCGCAGCCTACGCGCAGCGTGCGGTCGACGGCCATCCATACGTCGCCCCGGCCGCCGACTGGCTGCGCAGATACGGTGGCCTTCTCGGCTGTCCGCCACCGCACGGTAGACTCTCGACGGGCCGGCGCCGAATGAGCCGCACTGCGGACTCAGATGTGGAAGCGCTCGCGGCACTGCTGCGAGTGCTAGGAGCGGAGGAGCCCAGTATCATCGTTCAAGACGGCGTCGTCCGGCTCTCGGCCGCCGCGCTCCGCTCGGCCGAAGCGACTCTGGGCTCGGTTAGCACCCACCTGCTGCGCGTCCAGGCGCGCGTGCGCGGCGTGGCTGCCCGCGCGCTCGTGACTAATACCAGGCGGGCGCAGGCCACGAGGGTGCACGCCGCTTTGTTCTTGCAGGCTGCTTGGCGCGGCCGCAGCACGCGCATAGAGGTGTCCATCATGCGTGTGGCGAGGGCCGAAGCGCGGCGAGCGGCAGTGGCCTCCGCCGTGCCGATGTTGCAGGCCTATGCGCGTGGGCTGCGAGTGCGATCCGCGTGGCGGCGCGCGCGCGCGCTGGCGCGGCTTCAGAGGGTCGGTCGCGGCTTCGTCGGCCGGCTGCATGCCGCCCGCACCCGCTTTCTTGTCACGTCGGAGCCATCGCGTCATCGGCTTGCCAGATGGGTAGACGGCATCATAGTGCGCCGGCGGTTCGTCAAGCTCACCCTGGCGGTTCGGACCATCCAACACGCGTGCTGCCAGGCCATCGCACGTTGGGAGAGGGCTGGCGTCCGCGAGGCGCGCGATGACTACCACAGGAGACGCGACACTGCTGTACGCCAGCTCGCCGCTCTACGCGACCAGTTGGCGGGCGAGAATGTGGACGGCGCGCATGCACGAGCGCTCAACCAGCGCATCGCCCACAAGGTATTCTACCTGCGCCAGTCCCGCATCGACCTCGTCGACGTGTTGCGGCGAGCGCGCCGACGGCGCCCACCCGCGCAAAGGCGCACTACAAGCTCGCATGATGAGCAGCATGGGCCTGTCTTCTTGGAGAGCAAGTCTCCATCGCGGCGTGATGTCTCGCATCGCGCTCCAATGCGTCCGACCCCCTCAGCGAGCGCCACGCAGTCGAAAAGGACTAGGATTACCCCGGCCATCGAGGTGAGCCTCGACCGCTCGCCCCCTCTCGGCTTGCCGCGGATGATCCTACGTGCATCCGCGGCGGCCGCGGCGGAGGCAGAGGCCAAGGCGGAGGTCAAGGCGGCAGAGGTAGCACTTGCCAAGCGGGAGGCGGAGGTGGCCCTAGAGCTTGCCTCTCAGGCCGCCGTGGACGTCGCAAGGCGCCAGGTAGAGGCGGCGCAGGCGACGGCCGAGTCAGCGGCGACGGAGTTAGCGGCGGCCCTTGCCGCACTCGGGGCGCTGCGCAAGGCGGAGGAGCAAGTGGAAGCAGAGGCGGCCAAGGTGTGGGACGAGCACGTCGTAGCAAATGAGGAAGATCCTAGGCCGTCGCTGACCGAAGGAGACGCGGGTGACCTCTCTGGCCTCAAGGTTTTGGGCACGGCGATCTCGCGCGAGAACGCCCCAGGGCCTGCTGACGATCTGCAGCTGTCGGCGCGCTCCAGTGTCGCAGAAGAAGCGCTACGCGTGGCGCTCGACGCCCTTGAAGGGCGAGGCACTGCGCCAGAGGAAATGATTGAGCGCGCGCTCGCCCGGAGCCGACCGGCAGGTGCGGCAGGTGCCGGCGGAGGACTTGGGCTCGACGAGGAGACGCTATCTGCCGCCATCGGAGCCCTACAGGTCGAAGCCGAGGCACCTGAATGCTCCGAGGCGCAGCGGTACGCGCTGCGCAAGAAGATGCGCGCTTTGGGCGCACATCTGCGCCGGCTGCAGGGCGACCGTGAGGAGATCGCTCGAGCCCAGGCGGAGCGAACACCGCGTGGGCGCGCCCCGCGCCCCTTCGCCTATGTCCACATGGGTTTGGCTGCCGATGCGCCGGGCGCCGCCCCGTCGTCCCCTCCGAGGCTTGCGCCACCAAAGACACGGTCGGTGGGCAAGGGCTCAGCCCCAGAGCATTGTCGGTCTCCTCCCGCGCTGCAAGAGGCAAGCTCCCGCCTCTCGACCTCCATGGCCACGCCGTTGGATGCCCCTCGCGCCGTTTCCTCCCGCAAGTACTTTTCTGCCGAGGTGGCCACGATGGCGCGCAATTTTGTCCGCACGGGCCGGTGGCGCCAAGTCGATCGGATGCTCACAGCGCCATCGCTGGTGCCGGCGAGGCGGCGGGCGCCCAAGGCATCGGTGCCGCTGCGTTTGCGACAGCCAGCACCTCCAGTTGAGCAATTGCCTGTCCAGCGGTACATGTTGCGCTCCTCGCCGCCCATGAGCCGCGCGCGTGCCGCTGCCTCGCGGAAGACTGCCGCCGACCCAGCTCCAACCGTGGCTCTGCGGCCCCCGCCACCTGCGCCACCCCCCCCACGTTTTTGGTCGAGTCACTACTCGAGGCGTTCAACGCGCCACCGCAGCGCCTCGCACCGCGTCGAGCCTCGTCTTCGCCCGCGTTTCGACGGTCCCCGCCGCCGCGAAGCAGATCGCCAGTGTGCAGAATGCCCCTGCAGGACACGGGCAATCCTTCCGCCTCTCCTTCCGGAATCAGGCTGAGCGGCGCACGCTCGCCTCTAATGCACCACCTGTCATCCTCAAGCCCGCCCACAGTGACAACGCGCAACGGCGACGCTCATGCTACGCTGCGCCGCCCCCCAAGGTCATCTTCACCTACGGGGTTGGCTCGTATGTCGACCGACTGTGCGAGGCAGCGGGGTGATTTCGAGCAGTTCCCGAACGAACGATATAGCAAGGCTGGCGTGTACTCTCTGCACGGCGCGCCGAGTCCTGCTGGCTCAGCGCACGGCCGCCGGCCCAAGACACCGGTGACACCCATCGCAAGCGGTATCAGTGGATCTGGCGCACGGCGCGTGCCACCATCACCGGTGCCTCGCTTCGCTGTCAACCTCGGTGGCCCCGGTGCGGCTCTGCGAAGCGCAACGACGCCCTCACGGCGGCCAATTGCATGAGGTCCTCGTTGGCGGTGTTCCCTTGCGTAGCATTGGACCGCCCCTCGGGATATATCGGAGGCCCCTCAGGGCGTGCTGCCGCGGCTGCGCGCGCCTTGCTCTGGCTTTGAGTCGCCCATGATGATGGGTGTCAAAGCTAGTGGCCACCTCTAATCTATGGGGGGATGTCAGCGACGCGAGATCCCTTACCACCGAGTCTCCAATCCTCAAGGACTTCACACCCACCTCTCGCTCCATCGCACTCGTTGCACGTGGAGCCTGGGGATGGTAGGAAATGTTGCGTAGGCAATCAGTGGTAATCACCCTCACCGATCTATTGAATGTGCTTGTCCACGCAGCCTAGACCTAGAAAATGGGGTGATTTAGTTGGTCGCCCGGTCGCCGGGCGCGCTTTCACAAGGTGCACACGCTCCTGAAGACAAGGACAAGCGATGGTGAGGACGTTGGGGATATCTATCGTCCCAGTTCTAAGCCTGCCTTGTGTGGTCGTTCTCTTACCGCCCTTGGTTAGCTTGTATGGGATGCCTTGCTGAAAAGAAAACTCTTGAAGATGCCGCTAATGCTACTAGCCTATCACCCACTACTGGGAAGTCGCCTACGGCCTACGGCGCCCTCCCTAAGAGTCACCCGCGCCACTCAACATGACGAGCGCGTGCTCTGAAAAAATGCTAAATATTCTCACCACGCGCGCGGCCTTGGCCTTGACCTTATACCTCGTAGCCACGCCCTTTCTCCTTTCCGCTCCCTTCTCCTGCCTCGCGGCGAGTCTCATCGTGCTCTACTTAGGGGTAAGGGATTTGGGGTTTCCGGTGATGGGCGGCGTGTGCCGGCCCTCGATGGTCTAGTTCTATTAGGGCGGTCAAGCAGGGGCTTTTTAGCTATTAGTAAGGGTGCCGGGCTGGCCATTGCTTTTGACCGTGGCGCGATGCCTAATAAAAAAGCTCCGGGGGGGGGGGCACCTGCCGCCACGAAAATCTTCACCAAGAAATGGTGCGATTCGCCCCCCCTCTTCCCCCCTCCGTCACGCGCGTTCACGCTCTGGCATAAATCTCGCCCTGGTCGCACTAGCACTAGCACTAGCACTAGCACTTGAAATGACAAAATACGGGCCTAAAGGTGGCTAACACTCTGCACGGACAACACTCAACGCATGCCGCACAAGCCACGAAAAACCGCAAACCACCCACAGCAAGAACTCACACGACACAAGACGGGCGGTCGCCCGATGTCGCTGGAGGGAGGATAGAACGAGAGGGGGGCGCGAGCGGCCCCCATTGACCCCCACTTGTAAAAGTAAAAGTAGGTTCGATGGCGGGAGGGAGAGGAGCGGCGAATTGCACCATTTCCTGGCGAAGATTTTCGTGGCGGCAGGTGGCCCCCCTGGAGGTCTTATATTGAGCATCGCGCCACGGTCAAAAAAAGCATCCCAACCCTTATTAATAGTTTAAAAGCCCCTGTTTGACCGCCCTACCGGTTGTACATACAATCGCACATGATAACAGACAGCGAGATTTGCGTCATAATAGGCGTTTGTAGCACATGCATCACTCGCTAAGGTCGTCCTCCGCCAAGTGGAAGCGCTGCCAAGAAGCATGCAGACTTCAAGTAGCAAGCAGGACGTAGGAGGGACGCAGGCCTCGATCATTTCATCAAGATTCGCCCTCTCTTGGGCTCCAAGTTGAATGAAGCACCCACACCTCACAAAGGTGACCTTGTTTGGTACAACGTGAAGATTTTGATCGTGGAAGGGGAGCTGACATAAAATAGACAAAGCCCCAAGGACCCAGAACGACTCGCAAATGCAATCGAATGTGCCATAGCTCATACAGATGCCGCTGCAACCTCAACTGCAACGACCTTCGCTTCTCCTCAGCAATTATCCACTCTACTCCTTCCTCATCTCTGTACTTCAATACCAGCCGGGCTGCATGCGGCGTCGTACGCTGCACCTGCAAACTGCTGCCTTGTCGCGGATTGCCGTTCACGTGCGAACGGTACATGGCATATAGAGAAGCTGCTGCGCCTTTTCCCCGGGCGGCGAGCGGCCGTTCTCCCTGATGGTCGCACACAATTTGACAGTCGCGTCACGCGAAAGATAGTCAGGAGAGAAGGTCATCTTGAGCGCCGAGTTGAGGATGACACAGGGTTTCCACCGGGAATTGCGCCCCACCGCGAAAGCAAAAGGGTGTGCACCAACCGCACTCGACGGCACCCGCGCAATGCCACCATTCGGTGATCCTAGAGGGTCTGCGCAAGGGACGTCTCCACTGGTAACGACGGCTCTGCCTCCTCCGCATCTTCGTTGCGCCGCAGCTGGCCAGTTGCAAGCTTCCCGTTGTGCCACGGGCGGGGTGGGATGGCAGGGACAACCGCGAAGCCTGGCTCCGCGCCCGCGCCTGGATACGCCATGCACATCCACATAAGGACAATCTCTGCCAGCGACGCCTCGATGGCGAACGGGCGCATCGGCACGCCGCGCCGCAGGTGCGCTTGATGCATGTACAGCCGCCCCACGAAGATACGAGGCAACAAGCGGCTCGATGTTAGGTTGAGAAACGCCCGGAGGGGGCCGAGCCATCGGCGCGTGGAGGTGGTCGGTAAGTCGGCCCCATCGCCAAGGGATAGCTTGGCGGGCGCGACGGCCGCCGCGCTCTCGGCAAGGTCATGCGGCGGCAACCGCAGGTCAGACACGTCTTCTCCTGGCAGGCTGGAAAGTGCGTTTAGCCTTCGGATGGCGCGGTCAACGTCATCGAGCGTGGCATCAATGCCTGGCGGATCGTGAGGCGCCATGAGCAGGTGCAGCTCCTCGACCACCACGCGCTGCTTGATCAGGTCGACCGCGAGCGCTGTGCAGGTGACACGCTCAAGCCGCATCGGTAGTACTCCGCCTGTCTCACCGAAGATCATCTGGAGAAGCGCGGGCATGATGCGTACCTCTCTCATCTCGAGCAGTCCGGGCCGCGACATCCGCTTCCTCCCGCCCCCGAAAAGGGGGTTGAGCAGCGCGCCCATCGCTGCATCGAGCAGTTGTGACATACCGGCCGACCGCCGTTCCGTCCCTTCTTCACGCTTTCTTGCTCTCCTCTCTCTCTCTCTCTCTCTCTCTCTCTCTCCCCCCCCCCCCCCCCCCTCTCTCTCTTCCCCCCCCCCCCCCCCCCTCTCCTCCCCCCACTCTCCCTCTCCTTCTCCCTCTCCCTCTCCCTCTCTCGTTCGTTCGCTCGCTCGCTCCCGCTCAGATCGGGGCTCGCACGTCGCTGGGAGGTCCTGTGTGGCTCGCAGCCAGGCCAGTCGCAATCTCGGGGGAGAGGAGACAGAGAGAAAGGAGAGGGAGAGAGAGGGAGAGAGACTGTTTGCTCCCCCGCGCCGCGCTCGCCGCCGCCGCCGACGGGCCACGCAAAGGAAGGAAGAGAGGGAAGAAGGCTGGATGAGTTTTATAGTACTCCTAGACACTATGTCGGTGGTCCCGTCGGGGGCACAACTTCACCATTTTATAATTGAGAGTCCTCCCGATCTCGCCTCCTTCCTCTAAAGTACTGTTGTACTCTAGAGTACTCTGTGAACGCGTGTTTATGTATTACATCGAACCATCTTTCTTATGTATTTATGTATTCATGTATAGATCGAACCATGTATTCATGTATTACAATTACTGTAACCTCTAGACTCTCTCTTGCGCTCGAGAGTTTTCTTTTTGAGGTTCTAGTACTACTACTATGATCTGAGACGTCGGCGCTGTCAGTCAGTGGTGGTCTCTTCTACGCCGCGTGCCGAGAGAAGCGACTCGGCATCACCCTCTCGAACATATGATAAAGAGGCCCAAGACAAAGGAAACAAACCCTCCTCTCTCGGTGGCTCTCCGCCGAGGTCTGCAGGTCTCGTGGGATGGCCGAGTCGTCTGGCCGCGCTCTCCTCGCCGAGCGTGTGGGCGGGCTGGCGGGCTGCGAGGCGGCGCGCACGTGGAGAGATCCGACGATCAGCTCGCTCCTCGACATTTTGCGCGCGCAGAAAGGTGCGCGTGAGCCTCCGCAGAGCGCTGGCGGCTGCAGACACGCGCTCCTTCTCTCTCTCTCTCTCTCTCTCTCTCTCTCTCTCTCTCTCTCTCTCTCTCTCTCTCTCTCTCTCTCTCTCTCTCTCTCTCTCTCTCTCTCTCTCTCTCATCTTCCCGCCTCTCTCTCAATGCCCTCTCCCTCTCTCGTTTCGCTCTCTCCTTCTGTCTCGCCCCGGCTCGCCCCCCCCGCCCCCGTCTCCCCACCTTCCTCCCCCACGGTTCCTTGCGTACACACCGCTCTGGCCACCTCTCCCACACACACCGCTTGCCCTACCGCGCTGACCGTCTCACCATCGTCATGCGCCGTGGCTGGCTGCAGGTGTGGTGGAAGAGACGGATGTGTACCTGCTCTCCGAGGTGAAGGCAGCCTTCCGATCCGCAGGCATCACGCGCCTTGGCGCACGACAGGCCGCGGTCAAGGAGATGCTTGCGTACCTCTACCCGAAAAAGCCACCCAAGGGGGAGGATATCACCGCCCTCTCCAAGGAATTCCTCAAGCTGGCACAGGGCGGCCTGCTCATCGAGGTGTGATGTCACAGCGTCGCGAGTTCGCCCTGTGCGCTGCCTATGCACGGCGCCACGCCGTCTCACCCTCGGCCACACACTGCCTGACTTGTGGAATCCAGGCCCGGCAGCTGGTACAAGGCCGCCCTCGGCTGCTGCAAGCACGGTCGACGACGAAAGGCTACACAGCCATGCACTACGCTGCGATGGCTGGCGCGCTACCAATGCTCGAGTGGCTCGCAGAGCAAGGGATCAGCCCTGAGGTGCCCTCGATGCCTGCGGATGGATCGGCACCTGTGACGCCTGCGCAGGTGATACCTGCGGACAGTTGTAGGGAACGTACCGGCCGAGTTCGCAGTATCACAGCCGCACGAGACGTGCAAGCATGAGGCGATCGCACGAGGCTATCCCGGCATTTGGAGCGGATCCCGCGTTCGCTGCTTGCGCAAGTCTCCGCACGCCGGGAGGATTCGCATTGGGAACTCAGCCAATACGCTCATTCGCACACTCGCGCTATCGCCACAGCCCGGTGAGCCCCTCCTCCTACTCGTCACAGGTTGCCATTGAGTACAAGCGAGATTCTGCCGCCTCGGCGTTAGCCTTCCTCGCCGAAGGCCACCGTTTTCTCAAGACTGTCGCACCAGCGAATGGTGGCTCGGCCCTGCCTTCCCCTGCCGCTCCTGACGACGCTTCGCGCCTGCGCGCCGCCGCTCGTGCTGGCTCAGCAGCTGCTGCGGCCATCCTCCTTCGGCGCAATCCCTTACTCGCCAGGTCGACGGCCGTGGTGGAGGCTCCTCATGGAGCCTTGGTCGCAGCTGCGAGGGGAGGGCACGCGGGCGTCGTCGCCCAACTCGTGCGGTGCGGCGCAGCCGAGGTTACGGCACCGGGCGGGGCACCGACAGCCTTGCAGGCCGCACTGGGCGCGGGGCATGCCGAAGTCGCGTCGCTGCTCCATGGTGTGCACGCCGCCCTCGACATACTGCGCCTAGGCTCGGAGGTGCCATCGGCGGCCGTGCGTGCGGAGCCGGAGCGGGCGGATGCGGATCGGCCAGAGCGGGTCGATGGCACGCCCCTCACCTGTTTGGATCGCGGCTGGAGCAGGCGCGTAGACGCCGGCGGCGCCGCCTCACCGGCGGGCATCCTGTACGCCATGGCCGCCGATTGCAAGGTGTCACGTTCGCGTCTGGTGCTAATGGACGCGTGGGAGCCTCTCCTCGCCTTCTCACATGGGGCCCCCGGCCTCGAGGCTGCACTCTTTCGGTGAGCGCTAGCAATGAGCGGTGGCATCGGGTTGAGGGATATTGCGTGGCCCCTATGGGAGCTGCGCGTCGCCTCATTCGCGTCAGACCCGCCCGTGGCCCTCACCACACACCTGCACCTGACCAGCCCCACGCACCTAACGCTGGCGCCCGTCGCGACGCTCAGATGGGTCGAGTCTTCCCTCGGCTTGCCCGTCTGGCTCCCAGTCAGCCTCATGGCCTATGAGCAGTTTTCGCAGGCGGCCCTTCGCGCGGTGAACACGTACTCTTCGGCGGCTCAGCGGGACGCGGTCTTGCCTTTCGTCAACGGGAATGCCGACGCGCTGAAGAAGCTTACCCAGGTGTGCAGGATGCGCCGCACTGACGGTGCCGATGCGGAGCAGCTCACGCAGCCACCCGCCTTGCTCGCGCCGCATCGCCTCGTGCTCGCCTCAACTTTAGTGTCACGACGGGCGCTGTGCTCACGTGGTCGCGTCCAGCCATCTCAGAGGCCACGGCGTGACGCGAGTGTGCGCCTGCTCTTGCCTCCGTCATCCGTTGCGCACCGTCCTCGTCCTCACCAGCCCACCATAGCGCAGGTGCTCATCGCGGCGCACCTGCCCTCCGACCTCGAGAAGCGCACGCTCCGTGGCCTTTCCGCACTGCTGGGCGCGCCCCTCGTGGAGGCACATTGGGAGCGTCTCTCGCCTGCCGGACGCGCATGGCTTTGTCGAGTGCTCTTCTTCCTACCGGCCGTGCCTTGGGGCCGCGAGGGTTGGCGTGACACCGAGGCCGCGCGCGCGTCGTCCAAGCCTCCCAACGAGGACGGCACGGCGCCCACGGCCGTCTTGGAGCTTGAGCTACTTTGCCTCGAGATGCTGGTGATGGCGCGCCCCCTCCATGCTCTCTTCGACGATAGCAGCGAGGACGGCAGAAAGGCGTCGGCTCGCAATTCCGTGCTGCCTTACCAGCCGCACGCGCCCGACACATGTCCTTACCCTCCTCATCCAGCGGATGGGCCCGGCGGTTCGGAAGGCGTGGCTAGATACTCGGCGCTATTACTGCTTCTCGCACCCGTGCGGCCGCAGGACGTGGCGAAGAGCTTTCCCCAGGTGAGCGACGATCCGCACCGCCGTTTCTTGGGTGGTTCGGCTGGATCTGGCCGCGGGATGTCGCCTCAGCGTTCACGAGCTCGGAGCTGGGTGCCGGTTGCTACAGCGTACTGCGTAGTGTGAGGTGTGATCGGCGACCGCCCTCCCTGCTCGGCAGTGCCTCCTGATCAACGGCGGCGGCATCAGTGGCGAGGCACGCGAGGTCTTCGCCTCGCGCCTCGCCACGCGCATATTGCTGCAGCGCTACTGCCCGCGGGCGAATCCCAGGTGTGTGCACCGCGCCGCGATGCGATGCGTTCGAACGCCTGCCCCCCCAACCACCACTACCACCACTGGGCTCGCGCATGCTCGCCCTTCTTCCCCAGCCCGGCCGCGCATCCGGCGCCATCAACTTCACACTGGTGCACGTGCGCAGGTGGGTAGTGGTACCGGCGCTCTACTCCCCGCAGCTTGCGTTGGGCATCCTTTCTCGCCTGGGTGGCCCGCGCTCAGTCCTACTCCGCCACCCGTATGCCGCCGAGTGGGGTGCACATGAGGGCGGCGAGGTCGCCGTCTCAGCGGACGAACTCGACGACGCGCTCCGGCTCATCCTCGGCAAGGTCTCGGGATCACACACGGCGCCTGCAGCCACTGGCGAGAATGCGGGCAACAGGGGGGAGGGCTGGATCCCGCCCCGTCGGGTGGTTGCGGCCATCCAAGCTTCGCGCTTGTTGCCCGGCTTTGTTGACGCTAGCAGCACAGCTGGAGATGAGGCCGCAGCGGATGCGTTCGGGCTTCTCATTGCCGAGGAGCTGGTGCCCAGTACGGCGCTTCCTCAAGATGGGAAACGGGGTTGGTTCGACCCCACCATGCGCGGGCTCATTGTGCACGCGCCGGCTGCAGGCCCGCAGGCCAAGACCGAGGGCAGCGTGCAGGAGGCACCGCCATCGGCTGGTGTGACGGTAGACGCCCAGATCTTAGAGACGGCAGACGGGGTGGCTGCGATGAGCTTAAGCGATGACGCCGCCCACGGCCAGAGCACGGCGGCGGCCACCGTCGTGGGCGGCGCATGCCGCTTCCCTCCACAGGCACTCTCCGCATCCGCCACCGCCTTGGGTCACTCCCAGCATGTGCCGTCCGCACCGCACCGCGCGGTGGGGCTCGGCGCGTCAATGGCCTCCGCCGCTTTCTCCCCCTCGCGATTCGACGCTGCCTCCGCGCTGGCTGCGCTAGCCTCGGGCAGGCAGTCGCTTCGAGGGCTGCTCACTGTCCTGCTGTCAGACGACTTCCCGGCCATGCACCTCGCGGCCCTGGCCATCCTTGCGCGGGCCGCTGCGGGCGCGAGACAGGTGAAGGAGGACCCCGGTGAGTGTGCGCGCGCCTCGCGGCTGCCCGCGTGCGGGTGGCGGCCGTGTCACTTCCGCACCCTCCGTATGCTGCCCCCCAGACCTACCCCTCTGCCCTTAACCCCATCCTCTGCATGCTGCCCCCCAGCCCTCCCCCCTGCCCTTAACCCCATACTCTCACCCTAGACTCGACATTCCTCGTCGGCCACAGACGTGCTGCTCAGCGCGCAGAAGGAGCTCCTCGGCCAGTCATCGCATGCAAACGCCCACCTCTGGCCGGAGCATCTTCCACTGCTTCACCGAATGGTCGCACCCGCGTACTCGCAGGTAGCGTGCAGCCTGATGTGCTGTCGCACGGGAAGGCTGCTCGTGCGCCTGACGCCGCACCTGCAGCGCCACATGCCAGCCACCTGACGTCCGCGGCATTCGTGCGGATCCGCAGGCCCATGGCGCAGCTATGGCACGGCTGGTCCACAGACGTCTACTGCTCGACGTCGTCCTCCCCGACTTCTCCGCCATCGTCGCCAACGCTTACAAGCAGCCTGATCCCGAGGCGAGTCCGCGTGCGCATGTGAAGGACGGAGGTCATCCACTGGCGCTTGCCCTCGCAGACTGCTCGCCCTCACCTTTAGCCCCCTCGAAACCGTGTGCAGGTGGCCGCACTTCACCGAGCACTCGAGCGTTCACCCTTTGATGACGTCCGCCGCTTCGCGCGCGACGTGCATGCGGGATATTCAGAAATGGCAGACACGGGCACAACGTCCGATGGCGCCCAGGTTGCGAACGCTGAGCACTTGCGCGAGCTGGTTGACCTGCTGGATGGGGCTTGACGGCGTGCCGCCGTCCTCGTTGCGTCCACGTCGAGCCAGTGTGCGTGCGCGCAGTAGTGCCCGCCACCACCTGGCGCCGCGGCGGGATCCAGGCCACCTCTCCCATAAGGCCCATGTGGTATGCAGCGAGGGCGTGCCCAAGTGTGTTGCCGCGCAACGTGGCGCTCCGCCGGGCGTCGTGTGGTGAGCGGTGTATCGACATCTTCCTTTACTCCAGGCGCCTCCAGCTGCTCAGCACCGAGAGATTGGCATGGGAGAGTTCCGGCAGGTTCCCCTTTGCTTGGTGGTGCGATTCGGCTGTCCTACGAGAGAGTGAGAGATATGGGCCACGCAGTGCTGGCGTTGCGCTTAGAGATTGACATGCGACGACGGACTGATTCCGGCCAAGAGGGACGAGTCGTTCATTGTTGAGCGCCTTTGTCGCCCTAGGTTCTCGGCGACGAACCCATTGCAGCAAGCGGCGACAGACAGCGCGGCGGCCGGGCCGACGGCAAGGGCAGGGGGAAAGGGGGGAGGGGGGGGGGCGGGGAACGGACGGCAGGGAGAGGGGATTTCTCACAGTATTTCTTTTTCTTTTTGCTTGTCGGGTTCATCCTACTTTACCCCCTCTACAAGACTGCGAGAAGAGTGACACAGTGACACAAATTTTAGGGGAGATTTACTTTGTTTGACGAACCATTTAAAAGCGAGATTGTAGAATGCTCCAGAGTGCCGCCGAAACGACGCACCGGCGCGCCCAGAGCCCAGAGCCTCTTCTCTCGCGCGCGGAGGAGCCGCGGCCGCCAGCGAGGCTGACCCATGCCGTCGCGCGGGAGGTTGACGTTGGCGTGCATGGCAGCAGCGAGTAGCGAGGGCAAGAAGCGAGCCAGAAGCGGAGCTGGAGGCACACCTCCTCCGCATGCACCGGACGGTGCTCGCGGCAGTGCAGCAAGAGGCGCAGGCGCGCAGGCGCGCCAGCTGCGGCAGCGGATCGTTGACCGGCTCGCTTACGTTGGCGAGTACGAGCACATGCTGCTCGCCGATCGCCGACAAAGCGGCGCGCGCGGCGCGTGATCGAACGGTCAGAGGGTGGCTGGCGAGTGTCGGCCTGGCACCATCGCGGTAACCAGGGCGGCGAGGAGGAGAGAGAGCGACGCCATCGCTCGCGCTCTCTCCAGAACAGAACCGGATAAAAATCTCTTTACAAACCCTAACCCCCACTACCTCACGCACACTCACGGTCTCACGGTAACAGGTAGGAAACTAACGTCTAACGTAATCAGAGTGGGCGCGTGAGGGGGGGGGGAAAGGGGAAAGAGGAAAAAGAAGAGAGGGGGGCCCGTCGCCTTTCCTCACGTGAAGAGAGAGACCTCCTCCTATGCGGAGTACGGGTACGACGCTTACAACCAAACGTCGAAGAAGATTCACGGAGCCCGGAAGGGGCTCATCGGTCATCGGGAGAACGGGGAGGGCCAAAATGACGGGCATTTGACGGGAAAGGGGCACGGAACGCGAATCGGAGAGACGGAGAGCGTAGGAAAGGGCGCGGCGAGCAGATACCGCTTGTTTGGGACTCGTAGGGACTCGTAGACTCGAAAGGGTTACTTGGAAGGCTCGGGGCTTTGGGACTCAGGGGCTTGGGGGGGGGGGAAGATCACCGGGGGGGGGGCGCGGGCCGCCGGACCATATCTAAGCCCTTTACCCCTATCCCCCTCCTAGTGTACGGGGTACGGGGGGAGTCGCCTGATGGCGCGGGGGGAAGGGCTGGGGGAGTGGGGGTGTAGAAAGTGTAAAGTAATGGATGGGTCATGGGTCCATGGCCGCATGTGCATGTGCGGTAAGAGTAGTATTTTATAAGGTTTTTTTTTTGTGTGGATGGTGGGTGGTGTTGGCGAGTCTCTAGTCTAGAGAAGCCCCCTCCTGAGTCGCCGTAAATCAGAGTATGGGTGTCTGCGAAGCCGACTTCCTGCATTGTGGCGTGGCCTCCGGTGTTGCTGTATGTGCGGGCTGTTGGGGTGCGGCGGCTGGAGAGGAGAGAGGAGGGGAGCGGCGCGCGCTCCATGCTCCATGACCCTAGATTTTTAAAGATAGTTGAGAATACGTCAACGAAGAGCGGGGAGCAAGCCATGAATAGAAAAACCGCGGGGGCAATTCCGCTCACACGTAGACTCGGTGGCTGCCTCTCAAAAGCATAAACTGTACCTTCGTGCAACATCTCCCTACCTAGGCATTTCTTGGCACAGTGTAGCGCGCACGACGGCACTAATCGTAAGAGGGCGAGTTGGGCCCAAGCAGCTTTAAAAGCTTCGGCATGACATCGATCAGCTCGCCACCCTTACAGGCCATTTCAAAGGGCCGGCGACCCGCGGCGTCGCACGCCATCTTGTTTGCCCCTGCCAGGACGAGCTGCTTGGCCACCTGCAAAGGATTGGGGACGAGCGTGCCTCAAGCTTGCGGTGGGTAGCATGGCTCGGCTACTACCGCCAGAGCTGATAAGGTAGAGCGGGTGCGACTAAGCACCTCGAAATTGCCCCAATATGCTGCTCGATGGAGTGCTGTGTAGCCAGAAGGCCCGGTGAGGTCTATTTGCTCTGGAACGAGCGCGTTGATGAGCGTCGCAGTCACATCGCAGTACCCTGCGCGGGCGGCCGTGTGGAGTGGCGTCCACCCGCTCGAGTCTCGCTGCACCGGGTTGGCGCCTCGGTGAAGCAGCAGCCCTGCAATGGTTGCCTTGCCTTTGCTGGCCGCAAAGTGGAGCGGCGCCTGGCCGTGCCTCGCGTCAGGCTCGTCGACCCTTGCACCCACCTCATCGATGAACCACTGTGCGACCGAATCGTGCCCCTCCACGGCAAGCCAATGAAGCACGCCCATCCCGCCGCCGTCCTTGCACTCGACGTTGAGCCCACACGCAGGGTACTCCTCGTCGCCCACGAGCAGCTCGTGGATCGCCAGCTGGTCGCCCTCGTGAACCGCCTCCCAAAGCCGCGCCACGTCCTCAGGGTCGATCGGCTCTGTTGGCGCGGAGGACTCCCCCTCCTCACCCATCCGATGCAGCCAAACGGCCGGCGGAGAGGCGGTCGAGGAGAGGGCGGGAGGGAAGCAGGGATGGAGGGAGGGTGGGAGGCGGGGGGAGGGAGGGGCCTCTTCCCGCTGTGGTGGTCGGTTTCAGCGACGGCGAGGGAGGCGAGGGGCAAAGAGAGGAGCTCTTTCTCTACTAAATTTTATTTTTGAAGTCCGCAGTTTTACATGTACCCTGTACTCTTTATTTTATCGTAGTTCGCAGTTCGCATATGAGAAATGCTTGCTGGAGCGTCATTTGGCATGGCCTTGTATGGCCAAAATGCACAATGTGGGACCCCGCGCCGCGAGGAGTCACCGGAGGAGCGTGTCGCATCCGCGATCGACTCTCCACTCTCGATCATCGATCATCGATCTACTTTTATAACTATAACTATAACAACTGACCGACCGACGGACCGACCGACGGACCATCGCTCTTTTGTTTAAGTACCTTTCCCGTCGCGTTTCATCCTGCCCCGTCTCGCCTTCTTTGAACGTTTGTCTCCTTGCTCTTGCTCTTGCGAAGACTCTTGCTGCTTGCTGTCAATCAGGGGATGAGGGATGAGGGATGAGGGATGAAAGAGAGGGAGGGAGGGAGAGAGAGAGAGAGAGAGAGAGAGAGAGAGAGAGAGAGAGAGAGAGAGAGAGAGAGAGAGAGAGAGAGAGAGAGAGAGAGAGAGAGAGAGAGAGAGAGAGAGAGAGAGAGAGAGAGAGAGAGAGAGAGAACCCCCGTTTGCTCTCGGGGGATTTCATCTCCCCCCGATAGCCGATAGCTGCTGGTGTTGGGGGATCCGCTTACGGCTTACGGCACCCCCCAAGAGCAATCTCCCCATAGATCTCGAAGTATTTTCTCGGTCCCCCGGTAGCTCTCGGTGGGGCTGTTGGCGATCGGGAGATCGGGAGAAAATTTCCCCCCGATAGCTCTCGGGGGCCCCCGATAGCTCCTGTGGGGCGTTGGCTCCTGGGGGGTGGTAACATATAGACTCCTTCCTACCTACACCTACACGAGCCATCCATGACACGAGCAACTTGTAGAAGTTACAACCCGACAGTAGATTTGCGACCTATTCGTGGCGGGGGGGTTTAGTTTTTTAGTGGAAGAAGAGAGACGACGCCCGGACGCTGCACGTAGGGGCAGGGGGGGGGGGGGGAGGGGGGGAGTGTCAGGGTGGGAGAGGGAGAAGTAGTTATCAGGACGTAGATATGTGAAAGAAGTTCGGAGGGCGGGGCGGTACGTGAGACACGACGACGCGCGGCGGAGGCGGGACTCAAAGGAAGGACCGCACGAGCCCATCCGAGCGAGAAAGGGAAAATCCTTCCGTTTACGCGAATAGATCCTCGAGGGACTGTGGAGAGAGCGAGTGAGTGAGAAGAGAAACGAGGAGAGAGAGAGGGAAAGAGAGAGAGAGAAGAGGAGGGGAGAAAGAGAGAGGGAGAGCCGAGGGCGCGGAGAGAGAAGAGAGATAAGAGAAAGAAGAGAGAGAAGAGAAGAGAGGAGGGAGAAGGGAGAAGCGAGAAGCGAGAAGCGAGAAGAGAGAAGAGAGAAGAGAGAAGAGAGAGAAGAGAGAAGAGGGAAGAGGGAAGAGGGAAGAGGGAAGAGAGAGAAGAGATGCCTCGCTTTGACGATGGGTGGGAGGTGTGTGAGGCCCCAGAGGAGGAGGAGGAGGAGGCGGCGGCGGCGGCCGAGCGGCAGCGGCGGCAGCGGCACGAGTCGCGTTCCCTCGTCCTCTCCCGTGTCCCTAACGCGAGTGAGCACGAGCGCGGCCTCTCTCGGCCCACTTCTCTCGGTGTACCTCAGCTCTTCCCCTTTGCACTCGATGTGGGTGGAGGCAGGCTTCTAGGGCTGCTCTGCGACCCAAGCTCACAGCGCTGTCAGCCGGCATCGGCTCTCGTTCTCGCTGCATGGGCCGAGCGAGCCATCTCGCAGCTGCCACTCGTCCTCTCACCAGAGAGCCTCGATCGCGCCGCCTCGTACGTCTACAACCGCTCGCTCTACAATGAGACTGTACCGTTAGCCGAGCTGCCGCGCCCTTGGCGCAAGCTGCTCCGACTGCCGGGTAGCTCGCGCCCGAGCAGTCACACGTTCGATAGCACGCTTGCCCTCGACCGGCCACACTCGGAGCGCAGGGACGCCGGAGCGATGGCGGTAACCATGGCGGCGCGCACCACGCGCGCCCACCGCGGGCTGCTGCCTGCGCCAGAGGTTACGCGACTGCCGGATGCGGCGGAGGCCGGCGCCGCCGCCACTGCCGTCGCCGCTGTCGCCGCTGGGCGCGAGCCGCCCCGTGCGCCCACGCCGCCCACCGTCAACTTCGCGTTGGCCCACGGGCCGATCGACTTGGACTTGCAGTGGGCTCACGGGGAGCTGCTCCACTCGCTCAGGCCCGCAGCGCCCAACTGGCCGCCTCAGCTTCTTGCTGCTCCGCACAGGGAGCCTGAGCCCGGTGCACCTGTTTCGAAGGCGAGCGTGTGGGCAGCTGCTACTGCGTTGGCGATCGTACTGTTCGCCGTCCTGGCACGGATTGTGAGCGTCGGGTGGCGCACGGGTAGGCGCGGGATCCGGGTTGGGAGGCTGGTCATCTACGAGGACGAGGTGCGCTGCGCCGGCTCCGTGCCCCACCGCCCCTCGCGCGCGCCGCCGTGGGTTTTGCTGCCATACGGCTCCACTCTTGGAGCACTCTCCATCTCGGCTGGGGTGCCCGTCATCGTGTGCGAGAGCGGGGCGAGAGGCGCGTGCCACGGCGATTGTGCACGCTCCCAATCCACAACCGCCGTTGGCTCCGCCCTCATGCACATGCCTTGGCGCACCCTCATTCCTGCCCTCAGGTCTTAGGTAGCGGCTCCAACGGGACAGTTGTCCTTGCCGCCCGTCTCGGCCGTCGGCGCGTCGCGGCAAAGCGGATGCTAAAATCGCACGCCGCCCTTGCTAGGCGCGAGGTCCGGACGTTGGTGGAGTGCGACTCGCACCCCAACGTGCTCCGTCTGTTTCTGCACGAGACACACGGACCATTCGTCTACCTCGCGCTCGAGGCGGCGGTCATGACCTTGGCGCAGTGGATGGAGCTCACGCACATCGACGGGTCGTCGCTGGCATCAGAGGGGGGGGCGTCCGCGAGCGTGTTCACGGACGATTCGCGCGACACGGCGGCACAGCCGCAACCCGTCTGTGCATCCATCACAGCCGACAATGCCTCTGACCCTCGCCCCGCGCGCGACGGCCTTGCCCTGCTGGCGCAGACCGTACGCGGCCTCGCCCATCTACACCAACACGGCCTCTCACACGGTGATCTGAAGCCGTCCAACATCCTACTTTCGGCCTCCGGAGTGGCGAAGTTGTCGGACTTTGGCTTCGCCTCGTCGATCCACACTGGGCTGTCAAGCACCCTCTCGCGCGTGTCCTCGACAGCCTCACTGGGCTTCGGGTCTCGGGGTTGGTGCGCTCCGGAGATGTTGCGGCCGCTATTGGCAGTGGAGCGCAGCAGGATGTGGCACGGGCGCGGTGGCATCGCCGCCTTGGGTGACCCGAGCACCGGCGAGGGCGCATCGCCTTCATCGGATCCATCCGCGCAGGCATCGGGCGATTCACGGCCGGCCGATATCTTCTCGCTCGGCTGCCTCGTGCACGCGGCGCTGTGCGGGTCGCATCCCTTCTTAGGCGGCCCCATCGAGATTGAGCTTAACATTGCGCGCGGCGAGCGGCCACCTCTCTGTCTGCCGCGCGCGTGTGCGTCATCGACTGTGGCACGTGGGCGCGTCGCCGACTTCTACTCACTCATGCACCTGATGCTGGCGTCCGCCGCTGAAGAACGACCTACGGCGGCGCAAGTACTTCGGCACCCGTTGTTTTGGTCGGCGTCGAGCCGGCTCCGTCTGTTCCTCGACACGTCAGATGCGATCGAGGTGCTTGCTTCGACGCAGCCGGCACGTACGGACGCGATGGATGGCCAGCCGCCCCCAAGCGTCGCGGTGGCGGCGCAGTTGGGTGCCACCAGACTGACCACGCGTGACGTGGAAGTCTCGTCCGCGCTGCGCCGCTTCGAAACGGAGGTGGAGCGCCTCGGCTGGCTGCCATGGACAGAACGACTTCCGGCGCCGCTGGTGTCCGAAGGCTCCCGAAGGCGCGGCTACAGCTCATCGTCGGCGCGCGCGCTGCTCCGGCTCATCCGCAACACATGGCACCACCTCGCCGATTTGCCGCCGCCGCTGCGCCTCCTGCTTTCGCGCCAGCCCGAGCTGTACGCCCAGTTTTGGTGCTCGCGCTTCCCCGAGCTCACGGTTCTTGTGCGTCGTCTTACCGAGGAGATGGGCCTCCAGGTGGAGGGCGAACTGCCGCCTGATTGCGACTACGAGGCGGAAGCTGCAGAGGCGAGGGCCAAGGCCGAGGCGGAAGACGCGAAGCAAGGGACGGCCCTCGCCATACCTGTCCCTTCGCCGTCCATCCTGGAGAAGAGACGGCTGCGGGTAGACTTGTACAAACAAGAGGATGTCATTGAGACTATGGAGGGGATGGCGCCTCACCAACCTGCTGTGCAACCGCAAAATACGGAGGATGCAAACGGCCGTGTGTCCGGCGCTGCGAAGGCATTGACGGCAGCCGGGGAGTCGCAGCCCATCGTTGACGCACCTCCAAGCTTGCAGTGGACTGCTCAGATTGTCGCTCCCCCCGCGCGTAGTGGAGCGGAGCCCGGGCGCCTAGGAGACGCTGTGAAGGCTAAGCCACTAGTAGATGCGGCCGCGGCGACCTTCTCAACCATCGATGGCGAGGAAGGCGATTGCGGACGCCTCCGCCAGCGGGAGGAACCCCAATCGACATCCCATTTGAGGCTATGCGGGCTTCCATCTGCACACGGAGCTGCATCGGTCGTCAGCGCCACACAGCTAGCTGCAAGGAGGGCGAGTACAGCAAACGGCCCTTTCACCGATGCGCCGCCTCCATCGTCCTCAACGTGTGCCGACGAGCCGGGATACATTGAGCCCACAAGGCCGCTTGTTGAGTGCAGCGCAGCGGTGCTGTCGACGAGCAACGCATCCTGTTCCACAATCACGAAGATCTCACAGACCACTACGAGCGACGGAGAGGCCCTCCAGCCAGCCGTGTCTTCCTGCAGTGGGTCGGCTGGCGATGTCGCTCCCTCCACATCCACGTCCTCTGCCGTACCCATCGTAGACACTCGCACGACAGCTGCATCCGCGACCCCGCGAGGTGTGGCCCCTCGTGCGAAGGAGAAGCGGGCTGATGGTGCCGGTGCGAGTGCAACCATCAGGGTCGAGCTGTGTCGCACCCTGTTCGGCAACGCGGATGCGGAGCTCGCTGCCCACGACAGATCGGCTGATTGTACGGAAGGCGAACCGAAGGACGTCCAATCCACATGCGGCCAGCCCGAGTCGGCGGATGATGGGGCCGGGTCGGCTGAGTCGCCGATCACAGCGTGCGCGGGCGCGCGTTGCAACTTTGCCCACTCCGTCACCGAACTTGTTGCGACGCGTGGTAGGCGGAAGCCCACGGCTTCTCATGTCGCAGACCAGATGGCCCAGTGGCTGTACGAAGCCGCGTCGGGAGGGCCGAATGGAGGTGGTAGTGCTTTGCTCGCTACACCGCGCACCGCCGAGGGCTTCAAGCAACTATATAAGTCCTTTTGCCAAGCGCGCAATCACGTGGCCCCCCCAATGTGGCGGCCCGTTATGATAATGATGGCACGCCATCGACTTCTTGTGGACGTTAAGCCAAAGGCGAAGTCACAGGACGGTTGGGATTGGGGTCCTTTGCTGGTGGCAGTTGTGCCTCCCCAATTGCTGTCTACCTCAGCCAAGGAGCTGTCACGTGGAGGCGGCGGGGCTAGAGTCGAGGATGGTGCTGATGGCTCGCCGGAGGAGTCACCCCTGCCAGCTGGCACTGCTACAGTGCGCGCCGAATCTGCCATGGAGTTCCCCGACGGCTCGCTTGCTATGACTCCGATGGGGCATACCCGTTGCGACACGGGCCGTCTCGAACCAAGCGCACAGAACGATCCTTCCGCCGAGGGCGACACACTTGGACCAAGCACACAGAACGATCCATCTACTGAGGGCGACTCCCCACCATGCGCCGGGTGCCAGCAATTGCTTCTTGGGGATGTGGTGGAGATGTGCGCGACGCCGACGGCGGAGACTGGGCCGACTGATGCAAATGCACGGTCGGTGGGCAACCGTCAATCGTGAGACGCCCTCAAGCTCGAGCGGTGAGAGAGAGCCGAGTGTCGTAACACCACATAGTAATGTTCTTTACTTGTATTGTGCCCGCTGTATCGGTAGAAGTGCTCTTTGACATGTTTTTTTGTTTTGATGACACGCACGGCATTTTGTGGAGATTTGTTTTTCATGGCACATGCGCATGCAAGGATCATCCATGTGCTGGCATATGTGCGCCGATGATTGGCAAGCCATAGCACGACTGTTGTATTCCTGCCCACTGCCACTGCCCATCTGAAGTTTATAGGCATGAATGAATATTTGTGTGTACGGTACGCGCTCACACCCACAGCTGAATAGTTCCCCCTGTTGCTACTGACACACAGATTCGGATTCCCTTTAGCCTCAAGTCCAGGTTTGCATATTTTGGCCTCGAAATTCACGATTCGCTGCTGTATTGTTGTAGAGCGGGAAGTCGAGGTCATGCCTGTTTATTAAAGTTTATCACCTGAAACGAGGCAATAATAATAATAATAGCAAAAAAAATCGAATCGCAAATTTCGAGACCAAAATCTGCAAAACTGGAACCTGGGCTTGAGACCATGGGGAATCCGAAACTGTGTGTCTTGTGCGTCAGTAGCAACACGGGGGACTGTTCAATTGTAGGTAGTGGGCGCGTACCTTACACGAATAAATATTCATGCCTATAGCCTTCGGATGGGCAGGAATACGGAATACAGAATACAACACAGGGTACAGGGTGTTGAATGTTGATGGGCGACCGACCGACCGCCGCCAAAGTTCTCTATTCATCGGTGGGATGACTTCTAGGGCTAGGAGGATGGAGGCTGCCGAGGTGAGCGCCGAGGCTGAGCGTGATGCACGGTCGGGATTCGGGTTGAAGGTGAAGGTGGCGTGCATCTGGATGGAGGGCGGAGAGAGAGAGAGGAGGGGGCAATCGGCGGGGCTTGCGTGGGGGCTCGTGGGCTCGTGGGGAGGAGGGGGGAGGGGATTGCGAACGAGGGCGCGAGGGCGAAAGCGAAAGGAAGGCGAGCGAAAGGAATGCGAAAAAGCAGAATAAAGGGAAAGGGCACACGCCAGGAACCCCAGGCGGGGGGCAAGGGGTATGTGGTATGCTGTGTTTCACAGTCACTGCTGTGTTTCACTGTGTTTCGAGAGGGTTGTGACAGTTTCCTGTTTTGGAAGGAGGAAGAGGATTTTCACTATGTATGTGTTTAACTTTAACTTTAACATCTAGCATTTAGGATCTACGATCTAGGATCTAGATCCTAGATTGGAAATACGGTATACGGTGCTGCTGCTGGGGCCTGCAAATACAAATACAGCCAAATAATACATATGTATTTGGCCTCCGGCCAAATACATTCCAAATACATTCGAGGCCTACAACTCAGGGGCGCGCTTCAAATACAGCCAAATACATATGTATTTGGCCTCTGGCCAAATACGGTAAATACGTATTTTCCCATCTAGGATCTGCTAGATCTAGATCTAGGGCGGTAACGTACAAGATGTGCTGCGCGGTGCGCCGCGTTCTCCTCCTCAAGCCATAGGGCGCCGCGCTGCGGCTTCCCTGTGATACGGCCGAAATGAAACAACAAAAAAATATGCTTCTGGTCTCCTAGGGAAAAAACACTGATCCTGCTGTGTTTCGTGTTTCGTGTTTCACATGCGTCGGATGTTGAAGTCTGTAGACTGTAGAGCAGTCTAATGGTTTTCTTTTCAGCAAGGGGCAGGAGGATGGGGAGGAAAGATACCTTGGGGGGAGGAGCCACGGCCCGCCCGACGTGCCCGCCGCCCCCTCACGGAGAACGTCGAGGAGACGGGTGTAACTGAGCGGTCCGACGGGGCATTTCTCATCTCTCGTGCTCCGTGTATTCTCTTACACGAGGGGTATTTCGGAGGGATACGAGTCACTTTCCCGGGACGCACTCTCTCTCTCTCTCTCTCTCTCTCTCTCTCTCTCTCTCTCTTCTCTCTCTCTCTCTCTCTCTCTCTTCTCTCTCTCTTCTGTCTCTCTCTCTCTGAATCATGTCTACTCTGGAGTAGAGTACTTAAGAGTAGAGTGGGAGTCACGAGTGAATCGGGGAGAGAGAGAGAAGAAGGGAGTATGTGTGGGCGCGGGAAAAGGGAGCGTGGGGGGGAAGGGCGGCGGGGGGGGTCGCGAGGGATTTCTTCTTCTTCTTCTTCTTCTCTCTCAGAGAGAAAAGACGCCGGTGAGAGGGGGAAGAACGAGAGGAAGGGGATGCCAAGCGGGAGGAGAGAGAGAGTGAGCAGGGAGAGAAGGAAGTGAGAGAGAGCGCGAGGAGGGACGAGGATGAAGAGAGAGACGGGGGGGGTAGGGAAGAATATATGTCTGTGTACGTGAGAGAGAGAGAGAGAGAGAGAGAGAGAGAGAGAGAGCATACTGGCCAAGGGAAAGAAGCGGAGATGCAGTCGATCCGACAAGATAAAACGCCGTGGGTACGTGAAAGAACCGCGTTGAAGACCTAGGGGGAGGAGATAGGGGTGGGTGGGCGGAGCTGGGTCGATGGCGCCCCGCCTTGCGCTTCTGCTGCTGGTGGCGGCGCACGCCTGGGCGGATCCGGTGTGCCGGCTGGACTCTCACGGTTCTCGGGTCTGGACGGCACCTTCCGAGCAGTGCCAGTCGTCGGGCAGCCAGAACTGCCCTGTCTTCAAGCACTTCAACTACGTGGTGAAGATTGACCGCTTTGTGCCTTATATGAAGGTCTGAGAGAGACTGAGGGGAATTGGCGCGCGAGGAAGGGGGGCGGGGGGGGGGGGGGGGGGGCATGGAGGCAGCGAACGCTAAGGGGGGGGGGCAAGAAGAAAAAAGTGAGAGGGGGAGGGGAGGGGTAAGAAGGGAAGGGGGGGGGGAAGGGAGAGGGGGGTGTAGGACGGAGAGTTGGACCATGGCCACACGTGAAGAATAGGGGGGAGGAGGGGGAGTGGATTGCATCCCGCTTATGCGAGGGAGAGGGGCACTGAAGGAGGTGTGTGTGTGTGTGTGTGTGTGTGTGTGTGTGTGTGTGTGTGTGTGTGTGTGTGTGTGTGTGTGTGTGTGGGCGCGCGCGCGCGCGAGGGGAGGGGGGAAGGGGTAGGAGGAGTGGAGGTGACTGCTGGGAGGTCAACCGGTATGAGGGGGTGCAGCTGAGTGCTGGCGAAATGCCAACGAAGTGTGTGGGGTCACGATCGGCTTCGGGGCCTACGCGGGGATAGCCAGCTGCGATGAGGGTGGACGCAGGATGGGGTGATGCGGTGTGGTGGTGATGGAGCGCACTGTGCCTCATCAAATCTCTGGAGTCTACACAGGCAGCAAGAACGCGGAAACGAGGGCACACTCTCGAGGGAGTGACGTACCCAGTAGGACTGAGCGGCGTTCACGCGGGTGCGGGGGGCAACCAAAAGAGACTGAGAGACGGGTGTTCCGTTCAAAGGAAAAGAGGGATACACGAGAGCGGGGACGCATGGTCCACCCGCACTTCGCTCGGTCCTCTCCCGCTGCCTCCCCGTCGAGCTCCCCCGAACCCTCCCGACCCTCACATGCACTGCACGGTTGCGTGCGCAGGTCAAGATGAGCTGGCCGCCGGACCACTCGGAGATTACGCTCACGGACGTATGGGGCGGCGCAGTTGTGGGCTCGACAGCACACACCCTTGAAATCGAGGCAGGGACCGACGACGACACGCACGGAGAGATCACTCTCGTCGGCACGGGTACGCTCTC
>CM030931.1:3402872-3407872 GCA_018136815.1 Isochrysis galbana
GATGACGCCCGAGATCGACTGCACCCAGCAGGATGCCGAGCCGCCCGCGCCGCCACACATTCTTGAATGTGAGCTAGATGCTGAGTACAAGGTAGAGCATGCGTATGACAACGGCGGCTCCGCGCGCGGTGAGAATGCAAAGATCCATTTCTACAAGTGGGAGGACGACCGGTCCGTGCGGCTCGTCTTCCACGGGCAGCCGGAGATGCAGATCAAACACATAAACAACGCGATGATCGAGGACAAGAAGGTCATCGGCTCCGACACAGTCTACTACCTTGACCTCTTCGAACAGTTCGATGCAGCGCATCCGAGCACACACGTTGTCTCGCTTGAGCTCAGCGAACCGACACATCACCCGCCGCATGTCATCTGCCGCCAGGCGCTGCCGCCCTCGCCGCCCCCCACCCCGCCCTCGCCGCCGCCGCCCAGCCCGCCCAGCCCGCCGCCGCCGCCCGTCGTGATTGCGGCGATGGACACTTGCCCGCTTGGCGGACGTGTCTCACAAGGCCACAGCCGGGTCGACATCAACTCAGGCGAGGACATGATGCAAGTCATCGTAGCGCCGCAGATCTGGGATGAGAGCTACGTCGTCGTTGTGGCCGTCACTGGCACTAACCTCCAAGTCAGTCGGACGGTACGTCAGCCGAGTGCCGACGCACCCGGCCCCTCTCAAGCCGCGGCGATCCTCATCTCTCACCCGCCATAACCGCGCGCTGGCAGATGAATGCCATCTTCGTCCAAAAGGACCAGCGCGGCCCGACCAACTACCTTCTCGAGTTCGACCTCCTCCCGTCGGTCGAGTCGAGGCCGTCCTTCAGCTTCAATGTGCAAGGCCACAGCCCCGAACTCGTCTCCTTGACGTGCAGGTGCCGCTGCGCTGCCACAACCAGCCCTCGCTCCGGCCGCCCAGCCCCAGTTCGTGTCGCCCTATGCCGTTTCACGCGTTCAGCCGCTACCGGCCGCCGCCCGGGACCGCAGGCACGTCATGCGCTCGCCGCCGCCGCCCTCGCCGCCTCCCTCACCTCAACCGCCCCCCTGGTCCGAGTACTTGCCACCCGCTCCGCCCCTCGACGGGATGCTGCTTGCGTCGCTCGAAACGCCACCTGTGATGGCGGCCGGGGCCATCTGCGTGATTCTGTTGCTCGCCCTCGTCTGCATCTGCATGCGGAGGCGGTCAGCCGCGCAGCGCGGCTTCAAGCGCGAGCTTGCGCCTACCCAAGACGACCCAACCGGGGAGGAGACGTTGCCGATGCCATTCACTGGTGATCGCAAGGCGCCCATAGGCAAGGCAGCCAAATGGAAGATCAGCGTCAGCATAGGCGACGAGACGTTCAAGCTCTCGATCCCGACCGCCTCCGCAGCGTCCGCCGATGAGCTGAAGCAGGCCGTTGCCGCAGCCTGCATCGACAAGGTAGGGGACGAGCTGACGCCGAGATCGTGGCTCGCTGGGCACTATGCCACCATGATTATTGAGTATCTTGATTCGCAGGTGAGGCCGAGATCACTTGATGGTCGTTTCGCACGCGCTAGAGCTTTTCCCTTCCCACTCAGGCGGTGAGGAGTCCATGGCAAGGAAGGGGGGAAGTGGGGACTGCTTTTGTGCCCAACCATGTGGCCCACATGTCCATCACAGAACGAGGCCGTAGTACTCAACGACGACACCAGCTTCGATGAGGTGAAGTCGACTCGCGCGCTTCATGTGCGCCAGATCAAGGCGTCTGGAGGCGACACCTCCGACTCTGACTCTGCGGATGAGGAGACTGGGCGCAGCAAAGGGCGAAACGTGGGCGCAGGAGGAGCACGGCAAGGACAGCCTTTGAGGGCAGCATGTGAGATGGAGTGAGGAGCATTCGCCCGCAGCTGGCCGACCCTCCTAACCCGCAACGCATCGGCGGCGTACGCGCGGGCTACGTCCGATGCTCAAGCTGACGGATGCGTCAAACCAAGCATGTCGAGATTGCCCGCCGCCGTCGTGGAGCCGTCTCTCGTATCGGGTGCGCAGGTGTAGAGCCGGAGTAATCAAGTTTTGCTGCCTTTGTGTGCGAGTGTGCGGGCAGAGGCGAAATCCTAGGCGATGCGTGAGGTCCGCCAAAAACTAGATGACAGGTTGCGCCGCAGTGAAGCCGCTCTCGAACCTAAGTTGTGGGCCGCACGCAAGTAACTCTACTGCACTTTCACTTTACGCTTGAACGCAATGCTTGGCATCTCAATGCGCTTAAGCAGCATGCGAGTGCTCCTCAATTGCAGGGCGGCAAGCAATCGCCGCATCCGCGCCGACCACATGGCGTCGTCTCCGTGGGTCCCTTCGTGGACGTAAACCCTTGCGCACACCGTTTGGTGAGCGCCCTTCATTCACAGCCTCGCCTTGCATTCAGCTCACTCGGAGAGGACTTTCTCGTGACAAATCCGTCCGATTCCTAGACCGGGCTCTACGTGTGTGATCCTCGTAGTGTTCATTCTTGTTGTCGTCGTGGTCGCGAAATGTACGAAAAGTCGTTGCTAGCTCCCAATTCGGAGTGGAATGCGCGGGGGGGGGGGGGGGGCGATTCTCCTCTGTCGCGTTGTGTCGATGCGTCTATTCGCAACTTGTGTACCACCATGTCGTATGCGGTCATCCGTTCGTGCTATTGCAGTGATGTTGCGCGGCACCAACCTCAATTAGCCATGCGAGAGTTGCTCCTACTCCGGGAGTGGCAGTGGGCATTCATCATGCGACTGCGGCTCGCGCGCTGTTGCTTAGAAACAAGCCCACACAGCCAACGGTGCTAGCAAAGAGGGCGTAACAACACAGCAGATGTGCTACTCATCAGCGCGCGGCACAGCTGCGTCCGCAGCATGCAGCATCATTTTGCGTTTAGTTGCGCTACAATCAATAGCAATAGCAATCAGCAATCAATTCGCATGGTGCGTGCGCATTGCTGTTGCCATGTACCCGTAGGGGTAGAGTTAAGGACGGCTCGGGGTCGGGGGGGCGTGCGTGGCATTGCTATTGCTGTATATTGTATATACCCGTAGGGCGAGAGGTAAGGGCGTCGGGGGGGCGGCGCGCGGCGGCACCACGCTCCCGGCCCCACTCACAAAAGGGAAGGCTCGTCTCAGTCTGCCTGGCCCGTCGTTGCGATGACGAATTGGGCATTGGGCAGGCCAGCAGGCGATGCTGTTCGCGGAGTAGGCGTTCCCTGAAACACGAAGAGAGAAAGAATGACCAAGGAATTCTTTCAGAGGTTCAAATCCTCCAACAGCGCGATTCCGGAAATTTTCGTCACCGGCGACTGAGACGTTCCAGGAGACGACACAAGACCCAACGTAAAAGGAGACACAAAGATCCCGTAAAGATCTCAGAAAAACTACGTACGTTTGGCTCTACCAAGAGCGCGTTAACGTGCGCGACCGAGAGCTGGAGGCAGCCCTAGAGGAACAACCGATGAACGCGCACGATAGTGCGGCGTTGGAAGGAAGAATAACAATGAAGGAGCTCCTCAACGCTATCTCGCAAATAGGGAACGGCAAACAAAAGCGCGGGACCGGACGCTTTACCGGGCCGGAATTCTGCAAAAGCTACACGGACATAGTGAAACACGACTTTTTCTTTCTGAGGGTTCTGAACCTAGCGCTAGAACGGGGTTGTTTGAGCGTTACAGTTACAATGAGACAATGAGAGAAGGTGACATAATACTCCTATACAAGAAAGGGGGCACGAGAGACCCCAGAAAAAAAAACTTCTTAATAGTCTCGCCGCGCGCGCGACCCTGCACAGCTTCTATGCAGCCACGCCCGCTTCCCTTATCCCCCCTCCACCTGCCTTGCGGCTCGTCCCCTCGTGCTCTACCTAGGGGCTGGGTGCAGTAGGTTTCCGGTGGCAGGCGGTGTGTACCGATACCCGATGGCTTTCCTCGCTACTTCTTCTTGCGCCATCGGGCTACCGGTTGTTGCATGTTTTTCTCCAGGTGTTGAGTGTTGGGAGCCTGTAGTCCAGAGTAGCTATGGGCATCTGTACGGTAGGGCGTGGGTCTCGGCGGGCCTCTTATAGTTCAGGCTAGCCGCAACGAGGGCAGATCTCGTTGGGGAGCTATGACCGATAGACGAGAGAAGACAACAGACGGTCATGGAACATTTGATGACATATCGAGAGAAGGTAAGAGAAGAGGGCCGGAGGCGACGGACGGCACGCCGAGGGAAAGAACCTGCCGCGGGAGGATCAAAAAGGAATCCGGTGTGATGAATACTGAATACTACGTATCAAAGCACGTCTATCACTCCCGCGGCGGGCGCCGCGGTTCTTTACCGGTAGAGCCCCAGAGCGTGTGCAAGGGAGGGGCGAGGGGGAGGAGAATCGCACCATTTTCTAGCGAAGATTTTCGTGGCGGCAGGTGGCCCCCCTGGGAGTTTTGTTGTGGGCTTTGGAGAATGGTCAAAAATGTCACCCCCCCATATAAGTACTTAAAAAGCCCTGTTTGACCGCCCTACGACTGGGGACCGCCCGTCGCTCTTTATGGCTCCTGCCTTCCCCGCCATTTCCCCCGCACTGTGACTGTGCAATAAATAAGCGACGGCTTTGCAAACAGCTGTGGTGGAAGGGTATCGTTTGCAAGCTGCGGCAGCGGGTGGAAGGGTATCGTGTATCGCATCCACTCACAAGTCACAAGAGGGCAAGAAGCGCATGGACATTATGCTTGGTGGGGTATGGGGCGTACACAAGAGGCACGTGGATTAGGGCAGTGTGAAGTAGTGAAGCTTGGCTTTGTGCTGCCACAAGCGCTCCAAGCCAAGGAAAAATTGTGTTTACGCCGTCTGTGAGCGAGCAGTTGTGAGTGTAGCACGAGGAGTGTGCGACAACCATGGCGTATGTGCATGTTGCATGTTGATGTCACGGGCAGTGTTAGTGTCTAGTGTACCACCTCCACATGCGCTCTCCTTTCTCGCGGCGGTTCGTGCCGGTACCCGTGCTCATGCCCGTGCGCGCGCCCTTAGATGCGCGCGGCGCTCGCAAACATGAA
>CM030931.1:3412872-3454510 GCA_018136815.1 Isochrysis galbana
TCTGGCTCGGGGTAAACGGACCGCAACATCTGCGGCGTCCTCGTCACCTTCGGCGGCGGAGCGATCCTTCACCAAACAAAGAAGTTGGCCCTCGTCGTCGACTCGTCGATGGAGGCCGAAGCCATAGCCTCCTGCAAAGCCGCTGAATGCATCTCCTACGCCCGCGAAATACTTCGCGCCCTCGACGTCCCGCTCGACGGTCCCACCCTCCACCCTCGTCGGCACCGACAACTTGGCCAACATGCGCGTGGTGGGATCCCTGCGCTCCGCCCCCACCCGCGCCCGTCACTTCATGCGTCGATACCACTCCCTCCTTCAGCGCGTCGCCGCCGGTGAAGTAGCGCTCCGCCACGTCGCATCCGAACACATGGCGGCCGATTTCCTCACCAAATGGCTCCCCAAGCGCAAGGCGGACGCCTGCGTCCGCTACGCGACGAACTCCTGGGCGCACGTCGCCATCGCCTGAAGCCGCCACACGCCCTCCCCCTTTCCGCCTTCCGCAATGCGCTCGCCTCGTTTCTCGCCTCTCGCATTGGGGGGGGTGTTGCGGTTCAAGGGGGTGTTACTCCTTCCTTCCCGTTTGTACGTTTCCCCCGCCGTCTAGGTTTTCCCCGCGTGACTCCCCCCCTTGTTGTCACGCTCCGACGCCCCCTCCCCGCATCGCTATTTAGGTTCGTCTCCCCCCCTTCCCCCCCGCGGAAGCCTCTCCCTCTCCCTCCCTTCCCCGTTTTCCCTCCCCGAGTGTTCCCTTGTTCGCTCCCGGCCCCGGCCCCCTTTCATCCCTCTCTTTTCCCGCGTTTCCTCTTTCCCGGCGCGTGTCCTTTTCCCGCGAGTGTCTTCCCTCTGTTCTTCGGCGACTCTCACGCTCAGCGCCATCGCTCGAGCGCCCCTGTGCCTTCCTGATCCGCCCCTGTGCCCAGTGCTCGCCTCGCCTGCCTGCCCATGTCGAGTGAGATCGCCCCACCGATCTCACCCCCGTCCACACGTGCTGCTCCCGCCCGTGCCACTCCGTCCCCTCTGCTCCCTCCATCTGATACTTCTCATGTTACTGTCATCCACAGCCCATCTACCCCATCGTACACACCAGCCACAGCCTCACACCACCTCACCTCTCCACAAGAGGCTCCCTCCAGTTACTTTGCCGATGGTGTTTGGTCTTGCGGTCCTGCACCCATACGGAGCTAGCTATGGCGCTTGCCCTCCTCAACACATCTACACCTCTGCAAAAACAAGGCACAGTTTGGCACAACACCTAGAATTTGAAAACCTCATCCTTGCTATAACCCATCTCTTGCAGCAAGCCCCCAAGCTCACCCTGCGCCTTCGGGTCCTCCTTGGTGCCCTTCAGGCCGCATACAGCCTGCGGTGGGGAAAGACTTATGAGAAGCATGCGGAAAGTGCAAGGAGAGGAAGCAACATGGAGTACCCGGCAGAGGCATCTAGCTTTTCTACGCTCGCACCTTCACCATCGGCGGAGGCCCGCAGACGAAGACCTTGCCATTTGAGCCCGGAGCTGGCATGTGCTGACTGAGCATCTCCATGGTGACATAGCCCACACCACCTCGCCAGTTGGCAGAAGACGCCTTGTCGACCACATAGAACACCTGAACGTGCGTCACCCGCAAATAGGCGTGGGCTCAAGTGTCGACACATGGAAAGCCTTACATGTAGCCGCGGAGGCCCAGGGCTCACACTCGGAGCCAGGTCGCTTTGGCATGGAGCGCCGCGCTCGTCCGCAGCTTCACTGCCATCACCCTGATTATCCCCGCCGTACCTCCAGCTTCTTTGGGTACTGCGCCACTCTTTGGTCAATCTCCTTCTTAAGCAGGATGTCGTTCTCCGAGATGTTCGCAAAGATGAGGGAAACGCGAGTTTTGTCGGCATCGTTGGCCAAGATTTCATCTGCCACCTATCGGCAACGTTTGACAGCTGACACACGCAATAGAAGGCGGCTCGCAACAGCCGCGGCCGGCGGAGACGCACGTGGACTCCGAGGCGTACCTGTAGCATGGGAGCGATTCCTGTGCCACCGGCCACCATGCCAATCTTCTCGCTCTCGTTCGGCTTGTATGCTAGCTTCACAATAGGGCCCTGAGGGGCAGGCATGACGTTGTTAAGCGGTCAAGCGTCCGTGCCCAGCTGACACGGGCATCGCGCGAGGGTGGCGGCACCTTCATGTCCAGTGTGTCGCCAACCTTGAGTGACGCAATGTGCTGGGACATCTTGCCGTCCGGGTATGTCTTGATTGCAAGGTCAACGAAGCCACGCACATCGGGCCGCGAGATGGGTGTGTACGGGCGAATCACGGTGGCCCTGGATCCGTCAGGCTTCTCGGAGCCGATGGCCGCCTTGGTGAGAAGACACGAGGCAACGGTGAGGCCGGATGGCGATCGCTCGTCTGCAAAGGCGAAACGATAGATCGCCGTGTTGTGCGAGAGCGGCGTGACGCTCTGCAGCCGGATCGGGCGCCACTCGGTGGGCGACAGGCCGTCCTCAGGCAGCACGGTGACGGCATCGCCCACTCGCTCCGTCTTGCGCGCAACGATGCGCGGCGGAGCGGCGGGCTCATTTAGCGCATACGAGAGGCCCAGAACCGACGAGGCCACCGCTGCGCCCGCCAGTCCAGAGCGCCAGCCGATCTGCGAGAGCATGGGGAGAGAGCGCGGCAGCATGGGGGGAAGCGCGCGAGAGAGAGAGACGAGACGGGAGAAGAGAGAGAGAGAAAGAGGGAGAGAAAAATGATGAGAGAAGGAGACACATACAGATCACAAGCAGAGAAGAGAAAGGGGGGGAGGAGAGAGAGACAGGGAGAGGGAGAGGGAGGGAGAGGGAGAGAGAGAGAGAGGGGGGGGGGGGGGGGGAGGGAGGGGGGAGGGAGGGAGAGAGAGAGAGAGAGAGAGAGAGAGAGAGAGAGAGAGAGAGAGAGAGAGAGAGAGAGAGAGAGAGAGAGAGAGAGAGAGAGAGAAGGAGAGAGAGAGGGAGGGAAAGGGCGGACTCTCTACTTTCGTCGGGCGAAAACCTTCGACGAGCTCTCTCTCTCTCTCGGAGCGCATTGAGGACGAGCGCAGCAGTGAGGGAGCGGGGGGGGCGGGGGGGGGGGGGGGGCGGGGGCGGGGCGGGGGGGGGCGGGGCGGGGGGGGGGCGGGGGCGGGGGGGGGGCGGGGGCGGGGGGGACACAGAGGAGAAAGCTATTGTTTCATGCCCGATCTTTGATCTTTGCTTTTACTACTACCAGCCTCGGGGGTGACGGGGGCAGGGGAGGTAGAGGCGGGAAGGGTGGGCATGAAAGTGGCGGGGGTGGAAGCGGGGCGGGGGCGAGGAGCCGAGCGGGCGCGTGGGCGGGGATCTCGGGGGCTTGGATAGTGAGAGCATGGTGGGCGGGGACGGGAGCGGGAGCGAAGGCGGAGGAGAGAATGGGACCGGGGGCGGGGAGGACTGCGGTGAGGGCGAGAGCGGGGGCGGGGGTGGGGATATACTTCGACGCTTCTGACTCAGCCATCTTGGAACATTCATCGTCAGTTTGGGATTGTGTCTGCAAACATTGTCCTATCCAAGGGTGCTTTGCAGAACCTGTCACAGCTGAATCTCAGCTTCAACGAGATCTGCCCTCAAGGATTGAGATACCTCACAGAGGTCCTATCCAGGGGGGGCTTGGACAATCTCAAACATCTCAACCTACGCGATAACGAGCGAAATTGGCTCTGAGGGGATGGAGGTGTTGGCAGGGGCCATATCCAAGGGGGCATTGCATAGTCTCGAACATCTCGATCTCGAATCTCGAATACAACACGATCAGGGATCAGGGAATGAGGGCATTTGCCAAGGCCTTATCCAAGGGGGGGGGGTGCACAATCTCATACACCTCAATCTCCGCAACGACATGATTGGATCCGAGGGGATGAAGGACCTTGCACAGGCCCTATCCGAAGGGGCATTGGAGCATCTCACCTATCTCAATCTGGACGGCAACACAATCGGCTCCCAGGGGATGAAGGACTTTGCACAGGCCCTATCCAAAGGCGCACTGAAGCATCTCACACATCTCAATCTCGGTGGAAACACGATTGGCTCCCAAGGGATGAAAGACTTGGCACAACTCCTATCCAAAAGGGCGTTGAACAATCTCAATCTCACCCACCTCAGTCTCAACACAAACAACATGGACGACGAGGGGATGAAGGCCTTCACAGAGGCCATATCCAAGGGGCTACTGAACAATATCGTCATTCTCCATCTCTATGAGAACACATCTCTATGAGAACACACATCTCTATGATGAATGCACTTGCAGAGGCTATAGCCAAGGGGGCGATGAGCAATCTCATCGGAGGCTATTTCCATACCCATACCAACTTTTGGCGCACAGGGGAGTTGCTGACGCGCCCTATAGACGTGTGACGATTTCTGCATTTCCGCGGTGCGCTCGGGTGTGGGCATATACACACCCATCAGATTGACAGGGCGTGTGAAAGTGTGGATCATTCAACAAGTTACCATACCATGGTGCTGGGCAGGTAGGAAGAGGATTGCGAGGTGATGAGAAAAGCGGTTTGTGTGTGGTATGGGGCGCGCGAGGGCATGCAACTCCTTCTTGAGACGGTGCGCCTTCCACGCGTGAGGAGATCCTCTCTGTGGTGAGTAGTGTGTATTGTCCTCGCCCAAAGGCGGGTCCTCGCCCCCCCCCATGCCAAGAGGGCACCGCGTAAACCCCCCCCCCTCAAAAAACAAAAGTCCAACCTCAGAGGACGACGCTCTCATGAGCCCTGCGCACCCAAACTGCCCACGCCGCCGACGCCGCCGCGCCGCTCCTCCGCCTCCACCCAGCAGTCCCCTCCTCCGCCTCCACCCAGCAGTCCCCTCCTCCGCCTCCACCCAGCAGTCCCCTCTTCCGCCTTCACACAGCAGCCCTCCGCCGCCCTCCACACAGCAGCCCTCCGCCGCCTCCACCCGATCGGCCGCTCCTCCTCCGCCTCCACCCGGCCGCCCTCCTCCATCACCCGTCTCCATCTCCCTCCTTCTCCACCCGTCTTCCCCTCTTTCTCGGCAATTTGCGTGAGCTGATCGTAATTAACATACCCTATATCGAAACGCCTGAATGCTATGTATACCCTTATGAACTTGCCGTATTGGTCATCATCAAGCTTATTCACGAATTGTTCGTACAGCTCCTTCTCCTTGTTGTTATTCAGAGCTCGATCAATTTCGTACCGCCACGCCCCATTGTCGGATGCCGTGCTCGTAAGGATATTCTTGATATCGTTCGGATTTAGTACCGTTGAGTAATTTATGTCAACATCGCTAGTGCTGGACATGTATAATAGTATCGAATAATAGTATCGTACATATTTTTGTGTCACGCACCAACTCGAGCGGGATGCATCAGTCCTCTTGCCAAACGAGTGGGTTGGATAGCGCTACCCTCATGATCCCCACGATCCTCCGCGATTGAACGCTTTTCCATGCGGTGGGGGTGATGGCGATTGAACGCGTTCCACGTGTAGGCTGATGGTGATTGAACGCTTTTCCATGCGGTGGGTCCGGAAGACACATGCTACGGAGACATCTCGCTCCTCTACAAGAACGGCGATTCGCGAGACCCGAGAAACTATAGACCCATTACACTCCTACAAACGGACTATAAAATCCTAGCTAAGGTTCTAGCAAATAGACTAAAAACTACGATACACACCATAGTATCTAAGGAACAAGTAGGTTTCGTGCCTAGACGCATGATAGGGGAGGCCACCCACCTGCTTAAACTCGTCCAAGCGTTCCTAGACGACACGGGAGAGGAGGGCCTCGCCCTAGCCATAGACTGGGAAAAAGCTTTTGACCGAGTCAGCTGGGAGTATTATCACAAAGCGGCCGGGGCACTAGGTTTTGGCCCGGGATACTCGAAATGGCTCCGGATTCTTACAAATACCGACGCACTGCCGACAAGATGGATTAAAGCTAACGGCAAGCGGAGCCACCCGTTCACGATACACTGTGGCATGCCGCAAGGATGCCCGCTATCCCCTCTCGCCTTTCTACTTGTGGCCGAAGGCCTCACGAGGCTGGTGAACACGGACACTCAAATGACGGGGATAAGCCTAGGACGAAGCGAAATTAGACTTACTCAATTTGCGGACGACACGCAACTCCTAGCCAACTCCTACGAATCGGTCACGCGAGCGATGCGCTTGCTAGAGAACTATGGGAGAGCCACAGGTGCTCGAGTAAACAAAGCAAAGAGCGTAATAATACGAATGGGAGCGCTGAGAAAGGTAGCTATTCCGGAACATCTCTCGACACTGAAGACGTTAGGCGAGGGCGAATACGCCACCATCTTGGGAGTCCCCTTTTGGGAGAGCCGGGAATCCGAAGTTTTTTGGGAGAAACTCTACGCGAAACTAAAAAGGAAAATTGCCTCGTGGCAGGGAATACAAAACCTATCCATACACGGGAGGGTGCTCCTTGCCAACTTCGTAATCTACGGCACGCCTCGATACTGGCTATCTACAAGCACTCCTCCCAGCTGGTTCATGGAAGCCATCGACTCGGATGTCCACGCCCTTCTGTGGGATAGGACACCCTCGATGAACAAAGACGAACTAGGTTCGACGCAAGAAGGCAGGAGGTGGATAACCCATCCGACTTACCCGAGGGTGGGTCATTTCGAAGGAGCTCCGACGCTAGGGATCGGCTTGATGCCGATGAAGGAACACATCAAGGCCCTACAGGCGATTTGGATTATCCGATACCTTACGCCCTCAAAGGCGGACTGGAAAATAGCGCTCGACCAATGGTTCAATAGGACCCCGCTCGGGAGGGGCGCCGTTCTTTCAACAATCAATGTACATCGACTTACAGATAGCATCGGAGGGAACAACTCCTTGCCAAACTTTTGGAAAGCGGCGCTAACAAACTTTCGCAACCTAAAGCTAGACAAGAACGTCGTGACACACGAAGGAGCGCGGGGCGCCCCCATATGGCATGATCCGTACCTCAAACCCCCGGTTCTTCATCATTCACACAAGGCAAAGTGGGAGGCCTTACAAACGGTGGTGATGCACAACACGCTGAACCCGGCAACGGGGAACTTCTATACTAAAGACGAATGCGCTGCCTATTTGCCCCCTGACTCAGCATGGATCCGTCACAGGAGGAACTACTTGGCGGTTACACCTTTCCTGAGATCATGGGACAAAATCGTACAATGGGCGGCCGGAGCGCTCACGAAACCCACCACCACATACATAGAGCTGTTAAAGGGGACAGCTAAGGGGCCCCGACCTGTGAGGGAAGAGGAAGGCCTCGAGCCGCCGGAAGACCCGGACGCACATAGCCTGGGAGACATACAAGCGAACGATACGGGTAGACACTACCTTCTTAAAAGGGGCGTATACTACGAAGTGCGTCTAAATGTAATGGGGGAGCCCCATATCTATGATATAGCTTATCCTCAGCCTTCGTCCTCCGAATTGCGGATCCCGCTCAAATGGGGCAGCGCATATGACGGACCGGCCGACACAGCCTACCCTCTACCCCAAGAATACACGCTGAAAGGTACGCGAAAGACGCTAGAGGAATGCGATGTCAAAGCGCTAACTAACGCCTACCTCGCGGGCAAGAAAAGCAAACGACAAAAAGCGACCGTCCGATGGGAGGAGAGACTCCCCGTCTTAAAAGAGAAGTGGAAGCAGATATCTCAACTATACAAATACAACTTCTTAACACCTCGGGACTCATACTTACACTTTAAGCATATACTTCATAGACGGATCGCAACGGCCAACAGATTCGCTGATGACCCGACCTGCCGCTTCTGTGGGGAAGCCCCGAGTCGTCCACACACCTAGCGCGATGTCGCGCGACGGAACAAATCTTCACGTACATCGAGCGACTCTTCAAAACGCAAAACACATTGCAACACGTGACGGCACAACGGTTGTTCTGCTATCAGGTCGACAGACCGCACCCCTCCTCGGGATATATAGGAATCTTAGCATGGAGATACATATTGACGGACTTCTACAACGTGCACTACGGCAACGCCGAGGCGAGATCGACGAAAGCCATCCTAAGGGCCGTATTCTCGAGATTCCACTGGCTGGTCAAGGCGAAGGTAGGCTTCTTCCAACGCCTTAAAGCCCAGAGAGAAAGACTTGGACTTCACGCCCCGAGCAACAAACACCTGCGCAGAATGATTTCCCCGCTATACTCAGTAGATAAAGAATTTAACCTGGAGATCTCTATCGATATGGCGCAAATAGCGACCGAACTAGGCATTAAAAGTATTACATGAACCCCCCGAACTAAGGAGAAGGTTTCTTCAGAGGGCCGACCCCTTGGGGGGCGGTAAAACACACCCAAACAAGGACTCCACTCACTCTTACCCCCTCTATCTCATGCCCCTGGTCGAAGCAGCGCGCGCGGCCTCCCCCCCCCTCCATTTGCTAGGAAAGACAACGGGGGGGGGGGGAAAGGGGTGTGATAGGAAAGGGAGGGTAGTTAGGAGTAGCACTAGCAATCTGCCTCACGCCGTGCATGTAGCGGCTAGTTTTTTAAGATTTTTTTTTCCATGCGGTGGGGGTGATGGTGATTGAACGCGTTCCACGTGTAGGCTGATGGTGATTGAACGCTTTTCCATGCGGTGGCTGATGGTGATTGAGCGCTTCTCGCCTGGGTCCGACTGTGGGTCCGCCCGCTTGCGCGAGGGCGGCGGTGGATGTTGAGGGGGCAGAGGTGGAGCCTTCTGTGCTTCTTGTGGTTGCTTCCCTTTGGGGCCGGCCGCCTTTGTGGATTGGAGCCTTTACGGCTTTGTGGATTGTTGTTTGAGGGGTTGGAAGCCGTAAAGGCTCCAATGATTGTTTGTTGAGTGAAGTGCCCGCCCCCGAGGGGTGCACAGAAGGTAGGAGTTGCCTCCATGGGGGTGGCAGCAAGGCTGCCACCCACCATGGGGAGTCCTTGTTGTGGTGGAGCGGCGGCAGAGGCAGGCGGAAGGGCCAGAGGCTGGTCCTGTTGGTCTGCAGGGAACAGGACTCTGCCTGTTCCCTGCTTGTGTGGCTGCTGTGGAGGCGATGGCGGCAGGATCATGTCCACGTCACTGTCAGTCAAGGGGGCGGCCTGTGAGCGCTTCGGCTCCGGCGGCTTGGGGCGGCCCCGGTGGGGCGTCGTGGCGGCGGGGGGCTGGGAGGTGGGAGCGGTCGGCGCGCGCTCCATCGCTAAAACTATAACAATAGTTTTGCATCTTTGTGCTCTAGAGCTAGAGCCTGCCGCTGGTGCGGTGGCGCACCACGCACCACCTTGGCCGGATGCGCGCGATCAGGTGTGGGTGTGGGGCCTCCCCATACGACCCCAGCGGACCGCCGAACGCGAATCCACCGCCCGCCCGCAGCACCCTACGACAGGGACAGGCCCCCCGGAGGGGCGAATTGGAGCCTGAGGGTGAGGGCGCGAGGCGCCTCCACATGCTGAACTGAGCATAATCTTAGTTGTGCATACAAATAGGTTGACATAGCTAGTCACAATGGAGGTTTGTGTTGCGTACTGAATTCGGATAGGTGTTGACTCCGTTTCTAATTTCTACGACTGCCGAAAGCCTAAGAAACATTGCAGTCCCGTTGCTGAAGTTCGAAGCCCCCCCTGCGTTGTTTTCCATCTCATATCGCGCTGCTGCTGAGGGTTCGTGTTGTGGTGCGTTTGCACCAATCGCCTGAGGTAAGTGTTCGAGCACCACGCGTGCAAGATGAGGATGCGTACGTATTTACCCTCACTGCCACTTCCCGCTACTCCGGCACTACAGTGAGTCCCCCGAGTGACTTGAAGGTACCTGACCATGTACAGCGCGCGAAATAGTAAGAAGCTGGCGGCGAACTGTGATCAACAATGCCACCCCCCGTCACGCTCGCCGGAGTGGCTCCCGCCACGACCTAATGGCTAGGTCTGTCCTAAGACAACAGAACGGCGCGACGAGTCGACCTCATGTCATGAGGAGTAGACAGCCCGACGCCGTACGCCGATGGCTAAGTGCGCCTACCTCGTGGCTGGCGACAAACGGCGACGCAAGCGGTCGCAAGCCGCTTTCTATCTGGCTATGATGCTGCCACCCCCGCTATCGTTCCGGTCGTCCCTCAGGCGAATCCTCCGCCCTCACACTCGTCCCCGCTATCAGGATTGTGGATAAGTGCGCGCAGCGCGCGCAGCCCTCTCGCAGCGTCCATTATGTCGTTGCCATTGTCTTCATGCTGCATCTTCTCCGGCGCGATCTCCCACGCCGACTTGGCTAGATTGACGACGGAGGTGTGGACTAAGCTCGGTGGAGGTTCCAACCATGCGGGGTGTGCATTTCGCTCGGTCACCGCGCAGTTTGAGCCCACCGTCATGTGTGGCGCCGCAGAGTGTGCGTTGGCCGTCTGAAGCGCCGTCTGAAGCGCCGTCGGGCACGCGCCGTCTGTGTCGGGCGGCGGCTGCAATGCTTCTTTCTGCGTGAGCGGCTGGGAGGGCGAGGAGACAGGGCGCAAATCGGGAACGCCTTTATGCTGCATCTTCTCCGGCGCGGTCTCCCACGCCGACTTGGCTAGATTGACGACGGAGGTGTGGACTAAGCTCGGTGGAGGTTCCAACCATGCGGGGTGTGCATTTCGCTCGGTCACCGCGCACTTTGAGCCCACCGTCATGTGTGGCGCCGCAGAGTGTGCGTTGGCCGTCTGAAGCGCCGTCGGGCACGCGCCGTCTGTGTCGGGCGGCGGCTGCAATGCTTCTTTCTGCGTGAGCGGCTGGGAGGGCGAGGAGACAGGGCGCAAATCGGGAACGCCTTTATGCTGCATCTTCTCCAGCGCGATCTCCCACGCCGACTTGGCTAGATTGACGACGGAGGTGTGGACTAAGCTCAGTGGAGGTTCCAACCATGCGGGGTGTGCATTTCGCTCGGTCACCGCGCAGTCTGAGCCCACCGTCATGTGTGGCGCCGCAGAGTGTGCGTTGGCCGTCTGAAGTGCCGTCGGGCACGCGCCGTCTGTGTCGGGCGGCGGCTGCAATGCTTCTTTCTGCGTGAGCGGCTGGGAGGGCGAGGAGACAGGGCGCAAATCGGGAACGCCTTTATGCTGCATCTTCTCCGGCGCGATCTCCCACGCCGACTTGGCTAGATTGACGACGGAGGTGTGGACTAAGCTCGGTGGAGGTTCCAACCATGCGGGGTGTGCATTTCGCTCGGTCACCGCGCACTTTGAGCCCACCGTCATGCGTGGCGCCGCAGAGTGTGCGTTGGCCGTCTGAAGCGCCGTCGGGCACGCGCCGTCTGTGTCGGGCGGCGGCTGCAATGCTTCTTTCTGCGTGAGCGGCTGGGAGGGCGAGGAGACAGGGCGCAAATCGGGAACGCCTTTATGCTGCATCTTCTCCAGCGCGATCTCCCACGCCGACTTGGCTAGATTGACGACGGAGGTGTGGACTGAGCTCGGTGGAGGTTCCAACCATGCGGGGTGTGCATTTCGCTCGGTCACCGCGCAGTTTGAGCCCGTCATGTGTGGCGCCGCAGAGTGTGCGTTGGCCGTCTGAAGCGCCGTCGGGCACGCGTCGTCTGTGGCGGCTGGCGGCTGCAATGCTTCTTTCTGCGTGAGCGGCTGGGAGGGCGAGGAGAAAGGGCGCAAATCGGGCACGCACGACTTGGGGTCACCTTGCAGCTCCATGAAGGTGGTGTCTAGCACAGAAGAATCCTGCGACTGGAGCAGCCCTAGCTCGCCGCACTCCTGCGACGACATAGCCTGCAGGTGCCCGACTAGCGATGCCTGCGAGGCCGAAGGCTCTTCATCAGCTACATCCTCAGCCCACATACTCGACCTTTCCTCCGGCGCGCCGTTCTCTGCCCGACGTGGCGGGCTCTGCTGTAACGTGTCTCTTGACTCAACGTGCGCAGGGGGGACCTGATCTACCCGAGGTGGCGCATCTCCAATAGTCGCGTTGCTGTCCTGATGTTCGGCGCTTTTTGCATCGGGCCAGCGTGTCTCGTCCTCCACATCAGCCCCTTCGCTTGAGCCGGAGCCGCCATCTTGCACAGCCGCCCTGTCTGCTTGTTTCGCCGTGTTTGTGAGGAGCGCGCTACCCATCAACGCACTGCCTGTCATGCTCGCCACCTTCACCAGAGGCGGCGTCAAGTAGTCCACCGGCAACTCGGCGGATCCCGAAAGTTTATGCAGCTCATTCAGCTGCTTGCTGAGCAGCTTGATCACCCGCGACGCCTTGGCGGGGTCGTCCAAACTCATTCGCCAGGCGTCCTTGTGGAGAGCGATGATCTCTTGCAACAGCTTTAACGCCGTCCCCTCGAGAGTTTCCCGTGTCTGCGCGCATGAGCAGGGAAAACGGCCCGATCAGCATCAGCCAGGCGGCCAGGGCGGAGCGCTTGCTCGTGTCGACCTCACCCTTTTCGCGCGCCGTAAGTCGGTCTGCATGACACCTTCCGACTCCCTGTGCTTGCGGCCAATGGTGCCCTCCTTCAGACCTCGGAGCAGTGGGATGAGGTTGGTCTCATTGAAATCTTCCCACTCAGGTGAGCCATACGTCGGTAGCTCGCGCAGGATGGTCGCCAGCCTCGCGCGCAGCACGCCCCCCTCCGGAAGGCGGTTCATCTCCTCGTTGGCCCAGTGACACACACGTGAGACAGCGACCTACAAGCGCACATCGCGTCAGGCCATGAGTGTGGCAGCGGCGAGACCAGGCTCGCCCAACGCTCTAACTTCACCTCCATTCCACCCCACCCTCACCCCACCGCATCCTGCCACGCGCCGCGCCTCGGTGTATGTACGAAGAAGCCCCCTCCCCCCCATCGCCTGTCCTGCTTCCCCTGCAGCAGCCAGACGACCTTGCTGCGCAGAGATCCTAAGGCAGGTTCTCCCTGACTATCCCTCCCTCCTACGGCCTTCCTACTTGTCTCCCCCTCCTCACCTCGAGATTATCCCCCATATCCCGTTCGTGAGGCTTCCTCTTCGACTTTTGCGATAGAAAGCAGTCCCCCGGACAGGGGGGAGCCCCCTCATGCCGCAGCTTGAGCCACCAGCGGAGCGCGTCGACACGGCCAAAGTTGGAGCCTCGCTTGGTTCTGAGCGGGAGATCGACGGACACAACAGCCCGCTTCGCCTGCATCCCCCCGTCCCCTCCTCTTCCCCCAGGGCTCCACCGAGAGAGAGACAGACAGAGAGAGCAAGGGGAGTTGGTGCTGGCCGGCCAGCTGGGCGCGCCCTCCCCTTCCCCTTCCCCTTCGCCCCCCTCCCCCCCACCCCGCGCACTCGCGGCTCTCTCTCTATCCATCACTATACTCCTATATGAATACAAGTCATTCAAACAATAAATCGAGGTCACGTTTATAGAGGGGGGCGGGGCGGGGGCGGGAGCGAGGGGGGCGGCGGGTGCCGCGAAATCTGACCGCTGAAGGAAGCCAGCGGGCGCGCGGCGGCGGCGGAGGAGGAGGAAGAGGCGAGGGAAGTTGAGGGCAAGAACGGCGGAGAGTACGTTTTCAAGGGCCCTCCCTCCTCCCCTCATTTGTCCTCCTGCGAAGTCTTCTCCGGTCCCAATCGTGGGGTTCTCTCTCTGCGCCCCCGGGCTCACCAAGTCGGTTTCGCGCCGCTGCACTCCATTCCGCGCGGTGCTGTCCATCACCCCCCCCCCCCCCCCTCGTTTGCGATCTTGTCCCTAGATGGGAAATACGTATTTACCATATTTGGCCAGAGACCAAATACATACTACCTCCGTTCCAATACTGAGGTCCCGCGGCTGTATTTGTGGGAGGGTGTTTAAAAGTAAATCCGCGTTGTGCCTCACGTCCCCCGGGTACCTTGGGGCGTCTCCTAGTGAGAGGGGCAGAGGAAAAATTCTCCAAAACTCAAAGGAATAAGCCACTTTCTATTTTAGAGAGGGGGCAAAAATTGCGCGCTTGGCCTTGGCGGGAATTCCCGTGCTCCCGTGGCGCGAGCCGCGAGATGGCGCGACTATAAAGGTGGTCGAACCGCCGCAGCATGGCAAGCGCACCGGTGGGACTACCGGGCCGCGCTCGAAGCGCGGCAGGCAGGAGACACCAATGCAGCCTCCTCCCCCACCCAGCTCGCCCGAGCCGAGCAGTGGCGAGGAGGAGGAGGAGGAGATGCCGCTGGCGAAGCGACGGTGCAGTCTCACACCCAATCGCCAAGCGGCGATTGCGGTGGCGTATGAGCGCCTGCCTGGGCGCAGGGGAAGCGCCGAGTGGCGGCGCGCCCATGAAAACCTGTGCGTCAAATATGGCGTCAATGCCCGGTACCCGGCCAGAGCCAGAGTAAGCAACCGGCTGGCAACAATGGCCAAATTGCCTGCCTCGCGCAAGGGCGTTGGTGGGAGACCGCAACGTGTCGGCGAAGAAGAAGAAGAGGCGTTGCAGAGGATCCTTTACGAGCATGCCTACAACCTGACGTTCACGCAGATTGAGGAGAAGACCGGGCTCCCTCGCGCCACCGTGTGCCGTTTCATGAAGAAGAATCATTGGCGAATCGTAGGTAAGTCAACGCGGCCGGTGCTCACAGAGTCGGTGTGTGACGCACGCTTGGAGTGGGCGCGTGACAACTTGGGGAATCCCTGGGAGTGCCACATTGACTTGGATGAAAAATGGTTCTACGTTTATTCTCACAGCGGCAAGCTCAAGCTTCCCCCGGGGGTGAAGAAGCCCAAGCAAAAGCTCTCCTCCAAGCGCTTCATCGGAAAGGTCATGCTGCTGTGTGCGATCGCTCGTCCGAACGCAAGACTTGACGTGGACGGGTTGGTGGGCATTTGGATTTGGCGTGTGTGTGAATATGTGCCTGCGAAGCGTGGAGATAAACGCACGGGCTTGAAGAAAGGCGACCTGCGGGCAGTTGATGTGACTATGGATGCAGATAAGTTTGAGTCCATGATGCGGGAGTCCGTGATACCGACGATACGGCAAAAATTTCACCGAGCGGCAGCGGTCACCATACAGATGGACAATGCGACGCCGCATAAAAGCAAGAGCAAAGACGCCAATGACACGATGGCAAAGCGGCTGGCAAATGTTCTAAAAGCGCCTAGGCATAACCGGCATCGCGTTGGTCCCGATATCCGTTTCCTCCGTCAGGTGCCTAATTCTCCGGACACGAATGCGTGCGACCTCGGCTTCTTCAAGTCCATGGACTCCCGTCTACCCAGGTTGCGTAGCTTCAATTTGGATAAATTCACCGCTGAATGTGAAGAGGCTTTCAATCAATACCCCCCTGAGAAGCTTGACGCCTTGTTCGACACAAAGAGTAGGGTGTTGAGGCGGATAATTGAGGTGGAGGGTGGGAATGAGTATGACCTCCCGCATCGCAGGGATGACTGTTCTGACAGTGAGTAGAGTGGGTGTGTTTGTGCAGCGTTTAAACGTGTATAGAACAACCTTGAAATAACTTAGGAAGGCTCCAGGTTAAGCCCCAATGTACCCTCTGCACCCTCCTAGTCTGGGTGGGGTGCCCCATTGCCCCTGCAAGCTACCCCCTTCAACAATAGCCTGCGTGACACCTCAGTATTGGAACGGAGGTAGTATGTATTTGGCTGTATTTGAAGCGTGTCCTGGGTTGTAGGCCGTAGGCCTCGAATGTATTTGAAATGTATTTGGCCGGACGCCAAATACATATGTATTTGGCTGTATTTGCAGGCCCCTGCACCGTATTTCCCATCTAGGATCTTGTCGAACGAGTCGTTCATGAAGGAGTTCATAACCGACATCGCCCCCCTTCTTGCCGCTACCGCAGAAGGATCAGTGCAATGCCCACAACCCGTGGCTGGGGGCCAAGTGGAACGTGATGGACAATATGTGTGACGGAATGCGCGCGACCGGCCCCGCGGCCCGCGGCTAAGTAGACGAGACGTCTGTCATGCGACGGTGCCCACCGCAGATTTTGTGCCTCAAATACAAGCAGACGGTGGGACAATGATCAGCGTCCTCCGGGACCCAAAGACTTGGAACACTGTCGGAATTTATATAGGAATTCTTAGCCTCATCACAGTATCACAGCCATTGTGCGCTTCATAGTCGGCATCATCATGCTCGCTAAATAAAAAAATTTTCCAACTGGGAAGGTGCTGGTCCGAAGTTTTTTCTTCAGTGAAGGTGCAGGTGAAGGTGAGAGTGCAGGAACTGCGGTCGGGGTCGAATTTTTGAATTTCTCAAATCGCGGACTTGTATCAACTATCAGTTTATCAGCTCGAGGTCAACTGATGCTGATATAAGAACTGATCTCAGTACTGATGCCACATCACTGGCTGGTGGCTGGCGCCACGCGCACACGAGCAACCGCCGCTCACCCGCGGGTGGCCACCACTTCTATGAACCCTTTCTAACCTTCTATGAATCCCTTCTACCCTTCTATGCATCCTTTATCCTTTCTAACCTTCTATGAATCCTTTCTGACCACCTTCATCTGTCGGTGATCGGGCTCGGGGGTGAGAGCGGGAGAGAGAGAGAGAGAGAGAGAGAGAGAGAGAGAGAGAGAGAGAGAGAGAGAGAGAGAGAGAGAGAGAGAGACTCCTTGGGGGTGGTGGGTGGGGGTGTGGGGGTGGGGTGCCGCCGCGGGGTGCCCCGACGCGCTCTCTCTCTCATCTCCCTCCCTCTCCTCTCTCTCTCTCTCTCTCTCTCTCTCTCTCTCCCCACCCCTTCTTCCTCCCAGCACTAGATAGAGATTGCTCGGGTTTCCCTCTCTAGGTCTCTCTCTCGTCCTCTCCCCTTCTCACCGAGAGAGACGGTGAGGAGGAGGAAGGAAAAGAGTGAGAGACTCCTCATGGTGGAGATAAATAAATGGAGGGAAAGCGCGTATTGAGTGGGGTGGGGTGGGGGGGTGGGGTGGCATGGAGGTTGGAGGTCGCGGGCGCGGCTCTTTCTCTCATCTCTCTCTCTGGCGGCGGGCGACGTCGGCGCATCCGCCTCGGATGCGCTCGCCGCGCGGGGGGGGAGAGAGAGCGAGAGAAGGCTCTGGATCGCGCGCGCGAGGGGGGGGGGGAGAGCTCTCTCTCTATTCTCTCTCTCTTCTCTCTCTCTTCCCTCTCTCTTCTCTCTCTCTTTCCTCTCTCTTCTCTCTCTCTTCTCTCTCCCTCCCTCCCGCCCCCCCCCCCCTCTCTCTCCGCCTGTCACACGAACTGAAGGAATGCTTTGAGAGAGGTAGGAATCCGCGGCAGGTACTTCTGCGAGAGGGGAAAGAGAGAGAGGCCGCCGCCCTCTCTCTCCCTCTCTCTCTCCCCCCCCCCCCCCCCCCCCCCCCGCCTCTCTTCTCTCTCTCCCTCCCTCCCTCCCTCCCTCCCTCCCTCTCTCTCTCTCTCTCTCTCTCTCTCTCTCTCTCTCTCTCTCTCTCTGATTCCCCGCCCTCACCCCCGCCCCTAATCTCTTCTCTCTCCGCCCGCAAGGCACGCGACTGCGCACTCTCTCCTCCTTGGGGTGAGAGAGGGAGAAGAGGGAGGGGGGAGGAATGGCTTTGCAAAGGGAAGGAAAGGAAGGCGGGACACGGACGAGCGAGGAGGGGGCGAACAGGGACAGCACCGCACAGAGCGCCGAGCCCGCACGCGGCCCCCGCCCACGCGCGCTCCCACAGCACGTTTGGCCCGAGAGCCTTGAGGAGGAGGGGAGAGCGCCACCTCACCCTTACTGAAGGGGAGGGGAGGGGAGGGGAGGGACGATGGGGGAAAGCGGGGAGGGAGGAGAGAAGATGGAAATGCGTCCGTCGCGCTTCGCTCAGCAGGTCCTCGCGCTGCCACTCGTCCCAGGTGCACCGATGTGTAACGCCCAACGCTCAGGAAGGGCCCACGAGAAGCTCGAGCAGATGCGTGGCTCAACTGGCTACCTTATGAAGAGCGCCGGCGGCTCGGTCAAGTCGACCGAGGACAAGCAGCTTCAGACGGAGCGGCCAGCAGTGCAGCGTATGCTCATGCCTGCCGTCGTCGCCGTCTTCTCATGTCTTTTCTTGAATCAGCTCGGGCTCTTTGTCCCCATGGTGATGATGACCCGCAACTGCATCATGTGAGTGCTGCTGCCTGCCGGTCGTCTGCGCCTTCCTGTTCCTCTCCGCTCTTACCTCCCCCCCCCGCCTGTTGACACCGATTGCGAAGGCCTAAGAAACCGATGGCCATCAAGCCGAAGTACTCCTCGTGCCCTGCTGAGAAGCTCGAGTCAGAGCTCACCATTGTCGTGTCCGTGAAGGACGCTTGCTCGCAGGTGCTGCTTGTGCTGCTTCCGGCTCGAATGAGGGGGATGGGGGAGCACAACCGGGCACTGTCTGCACCCTCCCGACAGCCCTGACGCTCGCATCTCAATCTTGCCCCCCTCGATAGGCTCCTGGCTTCATCAAATCCCTTGAGATCTTTGCACCGCCTGGCGTGCATCTCATCTACACATACCCCAACTTTGAGTCTTGCGCTCGCATCGACCTCAAGAAGGTCTTGAAGAGGTGGAAGAAGGTCACTGTGCTGCCTATCCCCATCCGCTCATCGCCCATGCAGGTGCGCCACGGTTGCCACAGACTAAACCTTCGGATGGCCACGGATCCCAATCAGTCGCGCGTGCGATGTTTGGGCCCGACATAGATGACACACTTGCGGCACCCGCTCTCCCGCTGACTCGTGCATACTCCCTCTTCAGGGCTGGGTGGACGCCATTCCATACATCAAGACCAAGTACTCCTACCTTGTACACAATGATGGCTACGCCCTCGATCCATTTTTCGGATGCGAACTCATCCGCGGTCTGCAGCATCACCAGGTACGTGGGCCGTGCAGTAAGCGTGGCATGCCCCTCACCTGCTCTTGTTGAGGCTCACTCCATCCTCATGCGTAAATCCTGCTTCCCCCCTATAGGCCAACTCCCCCAACGAGTCGTACGCCCTCGCAGCCCCGATGCTGTACGAGAGCAAGGCCGACGGCTCGCTCGCTGCGCATGCCACGCAGACCAACCTTCGCCTAGTGCGCGACAACTCGCCGCAAGGCATCACGGTCCACCATGACCACTCCCTTCGTCGCGCGCTCAACCGCGGCAACGACTTTCAGGAGGGCCCGCAGACCGAGTTCATTGAGGATCACGGCTTCTTGATCGAAACCGACAAGATCAGCACTGTCATCGATCCTCGCGCCTCCTTCACTCTTGAGTACCTTGACATGATCATGACGATCCGGGCCAAGGGCTGGAAGGTGCTCTTTGTGCCAACTGCACGCCTCGAGTTCCGCATCACCGAGTTCTCGTGGCGTGACATCCCCTATTTCATGTACAAGCGGTCCGAGGCCACAGCGCACGGTACGCGCGATTATCTTAAGGCCAAGTGGCAGGCCAATTTTCCCAATACGGGCTTCTGGACGTACATCAAGTACACTATTGTGGAACAGCACGTGTACAAGGAGGAGCTCTCAGCGCTCGCGTGGAAGGACCAGGCAGCGCTCGTCTTCGGCTTCTTCCAGATGGCTGGATACAACCGCTACAACCTCGGCAACGGCAAGACTCCCGCCGATTTCCTCGACGTCCTGCAGCGTCTTGATAGGGGTTGGTCCCCTAAGTCCGAAATGCCCGCCTCGCGCGAGCTCACCCGCCCAACGGTGACCCAGACGCGCCCCTCCTATGTGAAGCACCTCGACGAGATCCTGCCATATGGTCAGGCCTCCTCGGTCGGTGGCGCTGACTTCACTCACGAGTACATACCGTTCGCCGTCGCGCGACTCTCCTTCGACTCCTGCGCGGCCGTACCGTCCCCTACTGCTGCTGTGTGCGGACTCCTCGTTGAGCACGCGAGCGCCTCAGGCGGCTGCGACTGCTGGATCAACATGCCCACCTTCAAGTCCAACTCGTTCTTTGTGCGCACCCTTTCGAAGCTTGCCGCGCTTATCAAGGTGCCCTCGCGCATCTCCACCTTCATAGAGATGTCCATGGCCGGTTCCGGCCGCGACGCTACCGCCCACGTCGAGCCGCTCCGCGCCGCCGAGGCCAAGGGCAATGGACGCTTCCAGATCTTCACTTGTAACTTGGCACAAGAGGACTGCGGCGCGTCCTTCTCCTTCCCCAAGGACGCATCCCTCAAGCTCTTTCGCGGCGCTCCTGCTGCCGTTCACGAGGTTCAGACCGCCCTGTACGCGGCCGGTCTCTGAGGAGCCTTCCTCAAGTGACGGCGGACTTCCTGGGATGGCTTTTGGAGGCCCCATCCTCGCCTGAAAGGTCAAGTAGACATTGAGCCTCGTCATGCCCAAGCGCCTCGCCGCAGGGCGAGCCTCGCCCACAGCAAATCGTGCCTGTGTCTCCGCGAGTCCCGTTTTCGGGCAACCAAGCCATGTACCGTACGCCCTGTACGAGGAAAGCATGCGCGTGGACTGCAATGTGTTGCACCTTCGTGTATGTGTATGGTGTATATGGCCATATACATCACCCTCATGCCATCTTGCTGTGGTTCTTCTCTCGGTTGTCAAGTTGTAAAGCGATGGCGATTGTAGTGTTGCCACTTTGAAAAAACAACTTCTTGATGTTTTATGGCAGCGCCCGCGGCGTGCGGGGTGGAAGAGAAAGGAGGGGGGGGGTTGTGCACCCCCGCCGATGGAGTGCGGTAAGAAAAAGAAAAAGAAATGGGCCCCGTTTGCGTAAGCAAACGGGCGGAGAGGGGCGGCGCGCCCCGGCCTACTCTCAGAGGTCCTTTGTTTTAGGGCTCCCGGAGGGCCATCCAGGGCAGCTCAGGGGGCAGTGGCGCAGTGGCAGTGGATGGAGGCTGGGGCTCAGCGGCTCAGCCCCTGGCCCCCCCCGCCTCCCCCACGCTTGCGCTTGCCTCGCTGGCCATGGGAGCCGCCCAGAGGCCTCTGTCTGCCCGGCGACCAGGGATGGGGGGGGGAGGCAGCTCGAGGGCGGGCCCAGTCTGGGTGTGGGAGTGCGAATCGCGGCCCGCGCCCACTACGACTGCTAGCCACTAGAGGGGTCTGGGCCAGAATGATGATTGCGCGCAGCCCCTGCCAGAGGCGCCAGAGTGCAGGGGTAGGGGGCAGGGGCTTGGGTTGATTGTACATTGTACGGACCCAACCCGGGAGGTGTCCACGATGGAGTGGGGGGGGGGGGAACGACCCCATTGACCCTCACTTATAAAAGTAGGTTTGAGTTGATGGATATATACCTGAAGGGAGAGTCGTGGACGTTGTGGACTTGCCCTTAGAGAAGGCAAGGAAGACGAGGAAGAGGAAACGCATGCAAGCCGTCCGCTAGGCGTAGTCGAGTATTATTGTAAACGGACCATGTCTCAACTTTAGTTGTGTCCCATATTCGACGGAACGCCACCTGTACCCATACGCCCTATGCCAACCAAGTATAACTCATTGTCCTCCAACCCGGGTTCCAATTCCAACCGCCTAGCAACTATCTTTTGCAAAAGATAGGGCCATGGAGCGGGGGCCGAGAGGGTGCAATCTGAGGTTCAGTTTTTCGACTCCCCTCCCTCATTTTGGTAGTAGTATATAAATAAAGCAGCACGCCCACGATTCGGGAGGTCGAAGGGTAGCCTCGGCGGACGCATTAACCCCGACACGCATGCGCTCCGCCCCTTAGCATCGAGATGCCGGTGGAGTGGAGATGGTTTATCGGTGGTCGTGGCGTTCTCGCGCAGACTGTTGCAGAATTGTAGTGGACTAGCGGTCAGACCTGCGTACCGATAACCTCGAATGTCTTTGACAAGGGCAGAAGCTCCGCCGGTACAACATACTGCTCAAGCACTAGGGAGGTACGGATGGCCCCTCCTTCCGCATCGGAGCCCCCTTTCTGCATACGGCCATCACCTCCACCTGCACTGCGCAAGAAGCAGCGCTCGACACCGTGCTTCGCATCCCCACGAAACGAAACCCACGTGTTGGGTGCAGGTGTCACCACTTCCGCCGGTGGCGGGATGTCGGCATTGCGCGCCACTGCGCCGCTAGTGGCACCGAGGTCGGGAGTCCAGACAAATAGCCGGCCTCCATCCATGCCCGGTGGCACAGCGACATACAGCACGTCAACCTGGTGCGCCAAGTAAGAGTGGTCGGCCGAGCAGATGGCGCCAGTGATGTCGAGGTGCCGCTTCACAGCCAGATTCTCCTCATCCCACGGCCGCAAAACGCCACCGCCCCATTCGCTACCTGAGTCTGCGGCCTGTAGTGCTTGCGGCGTCTTGGACCCGGGACGCACGGAGAGCACATTCATCACAAAGACTGTCGCATCTGGCAGCGCCGCGGCCTCAAAGAAGGGGACCAGACAGCGCAGGTGAGGGTGCTGATGGAAGTGCGAGTCGAAGCCCTCTCGATTGAAGCGCACAACAAACCCATGCGTCCCCGCAAACGATTCGGAAAGCTGGTTGGGGCCCCTTGCCCACGGGTGGCGTGCGATCTGCTGGGTCAATCGGGAGAAGACGCCGTCGGGTAGCCCATTGAGGCGCGCGACGACGAGTGGCTGTTCTGCTCTGCAGGTGACTGTGGGTTTCACGCCCGTCAGGCGCCGGAGCTGATAAAAGGCATCGGCTGAGGTGGGCACAAGCTCTACGGCGCGCCGGAAGCATTCGACAGCATCTGCGACGCGCGAACCGCCCTTGCTGCCGCCCCCACGACTATAGGCTTCCATTCGGCGAAGCATGTTGCCCAGATTGTACAACGCGCGGTGAGCTTCCTCGTCATTGCGGGCCGTCTCGATCGCGCTCTTGTACCCAGCCTCTGCCTCCGCACCCTCGCCAAGCCTGCTAAGGCAAGCGGCTGCATTGAAGTACGCCTCAAACCTGAGGTCCGGATCCGACGTCATATTCGCAACGGTAAAATAGTGAGATACCGCCGCGCGGTCGTCGCCCAGCCGCTCGCGGATCGCGCCAAGATTGAAGCGGGCGACGCGGTCAGTTGGATCGATGGCACAAAGCGCCTCGATGACTGATGCCGCCTCGGTGAGCTCGCCACGTTGCTGCAAGGCCTCGGCGAGCGCCCGATGCGAGCGGGCATCGGCCACATCGGCTCGGCAGCAGGCGCGCAGCAGGCGCAGTTCTGCCTCGCCCGCGCTCATCCCCGCCGCAATGCATGCGCGCCGCAGCTCCTCTCGGCACGCAGCTGAGGCCGGCTGGCAAGCAAGCGCCGCCTCGAACCCTTCGACCGCCTGATCGTGGCTGCCTCGCGAGGCACGGAGCTTGGCGAGAAAGAAGTGCGCGTCGTGGCTTGGCTCGAGCGCGATCGAGCGCTCGTACGACGCCTCCGCCGTGGCAGCGTCCTTCTGCAGGTGCAGCTGCACGTTGGCCAGCTTGAGCCACGGCAGTCCCCACTGCGGAGAGAGAGAGCTAGCCGTAGAGAGGAGCTCCACCGCTCGTTGGGCCTCCCCTGCACGAGCCGCCTCAAGCCCCTCACTTAGTCGTTGGCGCGCTGCCTCGCTCACCCTCGAGGCGGCGGCGGAGGCCGCGAGCAGCGCGAGTGCCCGCATCACCATCCCCTGCCCCCCTCCCTCCCTCGCTCCCCTGAGAGAGTCCGACCCCACAGAAGGATTAGGATGCAATTTATTGACTTTTGCTCTCCAGTACACACATATACGACACCTGCGAGACAATCGGGGGGGGGGTTGAGAGTGTTTCACTCGAGTTTCACTCCGAGTTTGACGTCAAACGTGGAGGTGAAACAGGGGTAAAGGCAGGTTTGTTTGTCTACGCCCACTGGGCTCGTAGGAGAACTCTGTTTTTCTTTCTCCCTCGCGAGCGATGGCGGTGCGCTTGCGGCCCGTGGGCGCCAAGGGATGCGGGTCAGGCCAAGCACAGGCCGCGGGTGTGCCGCGCGAGTCCGTTGGCCTGCACGTGCACCAACCTGACCCACTCCATCACTCTCGCCCACACCCCACGAATGCAGGCCGATGCGGACGACGCGAGCAAGAAGTGGCGCCATCGCATTGCGTCTCGGCATACCCCCTGCCATCCTGCCATCAGCCATGAGCTGGTGGCCCGCGGATCAAGCTTAGGAGGAGATAAACTGAAGAAACTGAGGGGAAGCGCCGATTTCGGCGCTCCGGCAGTAAGGAGTTCACACCGTTTAATACTATACTGTACTATTTTCACACTCGCCAGTCTTCACCTATCACCTTCGTCTTCGTTTCTCCTTCATCCTCGGCGACTGCCTCCGTGATACGTGATAAGACGGCCTCCGAAAACCGTTGGGCAGACCACAAAGCGGGCGCCGCGCTCGCAGCAGTGCCGACGGCCCCCGCGACTGGACCATGTGCGCGCCGCTCTGCGCCGCGGGGCCTGGGGAACGCGCTCAGCGGCGCGTGAGGAGCGAGGATACTTGGGAGAAGGGTCCGCGTGGCGACAGGGCCCACACGTGTCCACTGAGGCTGTGCTGCTGCGGGCGGCATGAGCTCTTGCACTCCGGCCGCAAACGTAGGTCCAACGAGGCAGCGGAAGGAGTCGAGCATGATATCAAGCTGCTAGTGGAGGGAATCAAGAGACTGGGCTCCGAGAAGAATGGCGAGATCTCCACCACGTTTGGCGAGATCTTCAAGGATGAAGTGCTGGAGCAGCAGCTCGAGTCATTGGTGGGCAGTCTGAAGGCTGCCAAGAAGCGAGGCATCCTGACGTTTGAGGGGCAAATGCTGCTTCAAGGCGGTAAGCAGGGCTTCAAACAAAGCATCATCATCGCGCCACCCGTTGCTCACTTCTGGCTAAGTCGTTGTTATTTCCTCACCAACCCTTTGCAGCTCACGACCACGTGGTCATCACGCTGAAGAATGCCAGTTGATCTACGCTAGCAGATGATGCTAGTAGAATGACGGCAACGCCTACACCAAGTGTCTGTTGAACGACGAGATGTTAGGCGGCTCATCGTCGCTGCTCGTCCGTCACTATCTTCTCGTCTTCCTCAATGAGTCTATCTATTAGCCTTCCTCAATGAGTAGTGTGGATCTGCTCAACTGTGGCCGTGGCCGTTCCCTTCACTCCCTTTCTTTGGCCAGGGCCTCCAGCCCCTTTCTCTCTGCAAAATCATGATCCCTAATTCCGGGTGCTTACGTGCAACAATGACATGCGGCTGGTCGTGTCATTCGGCCATTGGGTCGGCCAGCAATGTGCAAGGCGGCGCGACTCGTGTGGCTCGTGCAGCTAGCGCTCGCTTAGCATGTTGTGCTTGTATCTTCATGGCTCACATTTGTGTTGCATGTTCACGACCGGTGACGGTGACTCGAATCCTCCATGTTTGAGTGTTTGACTGCTTGTACGTTGAGCAGTGTAGTATGCCTTCCTTCCTGGCGGCGTTTTGCGCACGCTTGACCTCACCCGCCGTTGCCGTTGCGAAGATATGTGCATGTGCTCATGTGCCGAAAATGAGATGTCACCTAGCGTGGTGCCCCGCGACGAGGAAGATCTTCGACACATTAGACGCAATCGCTAACTACACCCCGAAACCAAATAGGCCAAAAAAACAGAAAACAAAAGACAGACTGTTTGCATACCCGGCAGAAACCACGCCAGATAGCCTAAAAACCCTCTATGTAATAGCATGGCGATACATAATAAGAGACTTCTACAGAATAGAGTTTGAATCACACACGTACCACTACATACCGGTCTTGGAATCCACGCTAATAAGGTTCACTACCCTCTGGTGAGGGGCATTGCCCCGCGCCAAACGGCGATCACCGAATGCGCACTCGTAAGGTGGCCAAGGGGAGAAAACCTAAGCTGAAAAGACCGTTAGAGCTCAGCGCCCCCATTTTTACAGAAAACGACAAAGGAAAGCTGATAATGAACGACAACCTCGGCCTCGTAGCAGGGACACTCGGCCTAGCCGAAAAACTCGCCTAAGGCTGAGGCGCACCTCCCTCCTAGAAAACACCCCAAAAAGGGATGGGCGATGAAAACAAAGGAGACGCAACAACAATCATCCACTCACACAGACGCATGGAGAAACGGGCCACCTAGAGGCACAGGAGGAAGGCGAGGACAGACCACTAGGGGCCGGTGCACCCCCGCCCTACCCAACCCCCCCACAACCTGGGCCCCTAAGTAGAGCACGAGGGGAGTTGCCGCAAGGCGGGAAGTGAGGGAAAGGAAGGGAAACGGGCGTGGCTACGATAGACAGCTACATAGCCGCGCGCGTGGCGAGAATATTAAAAGGTTTTTTTTGTGCCGAAAATGAGAATAGGAATAGGGCGGGCCATATGCGTTTGACCTATGCCTACAACCTTCCGGTTACCTGTGCTACTGTTATCAAATACCTGGTTTTGGACTGCCTACTACGTTGATAGTTATCTGGATCTAGTATACTACTACTAGTATCTATGTAGTACTATTATGCCTACAGTGCTCTAGTTAGTACGTGTTGTCGACGTTTGTCAGTGGCCTTTTTACTTTTTACGTCTCACGACACCGCGCGTGACGCGACGTCCCGCGTCTCTCCTGAGTGAGTCGATACCTGGCGACCGAAAACAAAACTCGTGCCCGCAGCCGCAGGCATCTTCGGCGAGCTTCGACCTCTAGGCTTACTCTCTCTCTCTCTCTCTCTCTCTCTCTCTCTCTCTCTCTCTCTCTCTTCTCTTCTTTTTTTTTTTTTTTTTTTTTTTTTTTTTCTCTCTTCTCTCTCTCTCTCTCTCTCTCTCTCTCTCTCTCTCTCTTCTCTCTTCTCTCTCTCTCTCTCTCTCTCTCTCTCTCTCTCTCTCTCTCTCTCTCTCTCTCTCTCTCTCTCTCTCTCTCTCTCTCTCTCTCTCTCTCTCTCCTCTCTCTCTCTCTCTCTCTCCTCTCTCTCTTCTCTCTCTCTCTCTCCTCTCTCTCTCTCTCCTCTCTCTCTCCTCTCTCTCCTCTCTCTCTCTCTCTCTCTCTCTCTCTCTCTCTCTCGCCCCGTGCTTCCTCTCCTCTCTATCTCTAGCGTGTCTCTCTTTCTACTCTTTCTCCTTTCAGTTAGAGACACGACTCCTCCTGCGCATTCCATCGCTCGCTCGTCCTTCCCCCGCTCACCCGCCCTCTTTCCCCCTCGCTCGCGTCTCTTTCCGCTCAGAGACCTGTTTTCTTGACGTTTTCTTACGTTCTTCTTCCTCACGGAATCACTTGCTTCCTGTGCGCTGCTCCCTCGCCGGGGCTCTCTCTCTTTCGCACACGCACTCTCTCTCCTATTCTCTCCCACTCGTGGTTTTCTCTGTCCCCGACGTCAATGTATCTCGTGAACCTCATCGCCGCTCTCTCTCTCTTCTGATTCTCTCTCTCTCTCTCACACTCTTTCTATTCTCGCTCCTCATCTCTCTCTCTCGTCTCCACATCTCCTATCATCCATCCTCCTCTCCCTCCCTCCTCTCCCTCCCCCTCTCTCCCTCCCTCCATATTTCTCTCTCTATTCTATCTCCCCCCTCCCTCTCTCTCATTGACTCGCCTCGCCTCACCGCCATGCTCTACACCGCCACCTGCGCTATGCTGCTCGCCGGCTCGTCGGCGCTCTCTCTGCCTCTCACGCGGCCGGGCGTGGCGACCCGCGTCTCGACCCTCACCATGAGCGACGAGCCCGTCGTCAAGTACGGCGAGAACTCCAACTGGTGTGCCAGCTGCCCCTCACACCACTCCCACGGCTCTCTCTCCTCTCTCCAGGCCTCCCCCTGCGGGCTGCATAGACGCTAGCGCTGCCCACGAGATGTACAGTGATCAAATGGACCTACCTTTCTTCCAGGGGGCGGCCCTGGGCCCCACCGACGCTCGCTCTGCGTGCGTGCCCTTGCCCTCGCTTGCAGTCAACTGCGCCTCCCAACCTTTCCTCCCATGTCTCGTTTGGGTTCGTCCACGGGGTTTCTACTCGGCTTGTCTAGCCAGCTCATTTGGTCTACAGCCTGGTCTTGGCGGCTTGCGCCAAGAGCGGGGCGGGGGGGGGGAGGACGGAATGTCCCAAATCGCTTGGGGGGGTGTACACAGAGTAGCAGATGCCCATGGCTGAATTTTCTCCAGAGGCTCTGCACCCTCTAGGGGCTGCACTGTCACCCTACCCCCCGCCCTAAGCGCTCGCCGGCTGATGTTACAGTAGCCTGCCCTGCCCCCTGCCCCTGCCCCCCCCCCCTCCCTTGAAGCCTTCTCTCATTCAGACATAGCGGATGCTGGGCAGTACTGTGCAGGAAGCCCTCCATAGCCATTGAGCGCGAGTGGGCTGTCAACGTGAGAGAGATCTCGTCGGTGGCCACGCCTTTTTCCAATTCGCTCATCCTTCCTGTCCCACCATCCTCGATGGTCGCAGGAAACCAACGGATGTGGTCGGCTCCAAGCACACCATGTCGGGCGGGTTCGAGTCAACTGACACGCCAGATTTCTTCGATGATGACGAATACTCGCGCAAGGCCGCTGAAATCAACTTCACCGATGGCATCATGGGCTCACAGGCAGGGGGTCGGAAGCCCAAATCCAACAACCCCGGTGTCGAGGGCGCGCTTGATGTCAACCCCGACATCTACGTGCCGGAAGCCGAGGCGTCGCGCGCCGGTGAGATGGTCTTCGAGCTGAAGCCATCAGGGCAGATCGATCAGACATTTGAGATCACCTGCGACTCGATCAAGGGAACTGATCTGGTGCGCTCATCTCTCGTCCGCACGTCGTTGTGCACGGATATGTGGCATGCTGGTGCTCCCTCAGTGTCACATACGAAATTTCCAGCTGACCTTTGCTTTCCTTGTGCGAATTGTGAAGCTTCCAGATTCATGACCTTGGCGTGGCCTTCCGCCTGCTGCCTCAGGTGATCTCGGTGCGCCCCGTGTGTATGACTTTCGAAGAGTTCTATTGCGGATTCACAGCCGATACGCCTACGTGCTTCTCTTGCAATCCCACTGAGGGCAAGATGGAGAAGCGCAACGGACCGCCGACCGATATCAAGGTCACCGTGAAGCCTGCCGGTCGCTCAGGTAAAATGTTGAGCGCTCTGTGTCTCCGGCACCAGTCGTGACTTAGCATCGTTCACTGCGCCGCACGATGGTGCCCTGCTATCCGATTGTCAAGCGGCCCTCGCACGCGGCGGTAGTACACGTGTGTGACGCCCGTCGAAATGGCACTGATAGGCGAGCTTATTGGCTACTTGTGCTTCATCTTGCCCGAGGAGAAGGCCTTCTCTACCTACTACAAGATTGTGTGCAATTCGCGTTAGCTCGCGTAAATCGGCAGCACGTCACTCGGGGAGGGATCCCGCTCGAGTATCCGTGCAGCTCGCCTGAGCTGATTTCCAACCTATCGGCCATGCATGGCCCCCGCGCCTAGGACGTAAAGTAGATGCTCTACGTAGCCCCCTCCTTTCAAATCATGCGCGCTCTTCATTGAGGGTGGCAACCGGCTACCTTCGAAGCGTCAGGTCACCAACAATGGTCGCAAGAAGGCGGCAACGTTGGTCATATCCGAGAGAATCTCGGATGGCAGCCACACCCAATTATCGATGCGTGTGTAGTTCCTAGTTTCATCTATTCGGGGCGCTATCCACAGCTTCTCTTGGTTGCGATGATGGGTGCTACACGAAGGTGAAGGGCCATGCCACATGCACAACTGGGCTCGACCTCTATCTTGCATGACTGTTTGGCCCATGTTTCCCCCGCTCACGCAGTGCGGGTTTGCGTATTGCTATGGGTTGGCACAGCTGCACGTTCGCATTCCACTTGCGCTCAACACGGCTAGGGTGAAAGTAAAGCTGTGACGGAGGCTCTTTTTGCCATACAAACTAGACGCGAAAGCACGCGAGGACGAGAAAGCACTAGCGCGCGCCATAGTGCGTATGCCATATGCATACGCTTCTACAAGTTCAAGTTGTTGTAACCCAACTGCCATTAATGCGTCACAGCATATTTGGGTGTTTGCGCCACGCCCAGCATTGACGCGGCGATGGCGGGGCACGCCTGCCATAAAACAACTGAGAGCGTTAGTACCACTACTCCCACTAGCCCGGTACTATCACGACATCCCTCAGCGCACTTGCCCGTACGCCTTGACGTGTGTTGTCACTAGACACATACGCATATGCATCCCTCAACTAACTTTATAGTTAGACGCGATGGAGCGCGCCAGCGAGCCTCTCCTCTCCTTCGGGCCCCCCGCCGAGGGCGGCCCCCCAGCCCCCATGGACCTGTCGCAGTCGAAGCGGCCGCGTCCGCCGCCAGAGGCCGAGCAGGTGTGTGCGACCCCGGTCGCACCCCGCGGCCCGTGGCCTCGGCCACACCCAACAAGGCAGCCATGCTGGCCACCCCCATGGGGGCAGGCAGGCTGCAGTCTCCACCACCCAACCACCACGATCACACTGCCACATCCTCCATGGGCATGCCTTATGGCAGAGGCCCCTCCCACCCCGGTGACGGTCGCGCTGCCACGGCAGCGCGACTCGAGGCCGGGTGGCCCCTATGGGCACAACAACATGACAACATCCAATGACAAAACGTACAGCACACCCCCTTGGAGAAGCAGGGAAGACTGGCCAACAGGGAGCCGAAGGCAAACCCTGACCCCAAAAGCAACACAACACCCTCTCTCCCAACCTCTTGGCCCCGTGACACTCACCATCAACCTGCCCCTTCCTGCACCTCAGGAGCCAGACTCAGAAGATGAGGACACCAATGTGAACACAGATGCCACGTACGACATGTCGTTCCATCAAGAGGGCGACCTCACCTTACTCGACACGACGGTCTACGCCGCCATTGTCGAGCTTCTACTCGAACTCGAGGGTGTGGACCCCGAGCCCGACTTCTGGGCCCGATCCTCGAAGGGCCCATGGCACATCGGGGTGAACGAAGACTGCATGATGCAATTCCAAACTCGTTACGGCGAGCACACCACGATCAAGGTCCACAACGTCGAAGTCAAGGTGAAAATCAAGTTCGAATCTATCGAAAACAAACTCAACACGAAAGGCTCCTCGTCGCGCAAAGCGCTGTATGAGGCACTCCAAGACGTGGCGGCCCACGTCGTGATCGAAGCAGAGGGGCTAGCACAAGCCTCCGTCATCACGCTGAGCGTAATCGTCAAGGCCATCGAGAAAGAAGGCTTCACCTTCCTTAAGGGGAATCGTGAACGCATGAAGCTCGAAGGCGAGTCCGGCACCTTCGTTTCCAAGGTAGCTCACTCCACGCGCTGGCACATCTACATTTCAGCGGTCCAAGGTAACTTCCTAGCGGGCAACTTTCCGCGCAAGCTGATCCTAATCATCGACAACAAAGCGGTGCCGGTCAACTACGCGATCCGCGCGTGCAAACCGTTGCAGATGCCCCAAGCGCTGCAATCGGGCCACAAGCTAATGATACACGGCAGCACCAAAGGATGCAAGGGCTGGCGCCCAGAAGTAGCCCATGGCTTAACCCCCATGCACCGCCTCTGCGGATGCGATGCAGAGGCGGCAAAACGCAAAGAGCGCAGGGAGGGCTGGAAGACCACCCCCCGCCCCAAGTCGGCTCGCGAGGCACTGGGCAAAGACCCACGTCGCATCGTCGCTCTCTTGTCGGCTTTCTCTTCCTTGTTTCCTTCCTTCTGTGTCTTCCCCGCCCAAGTGGATACGTTAGTGTAGGGGGATGTTGGGTGAAAGTCGAGTGTGCGTGTCTCGGATTGTTGTCGGACTAGTCGGATTGGTATCCTATCGGCCTCTGTCGCCCTCGTTCGTCGCCCCAGTCGCTCCTCGCTCCCTCGTTCTCGCTCTCGCTTCTCGCTCCCGTCGTAACAAGCAATCTTACAACACCACTCCAACCAACCCACTCGCCCACTCGCACTCGATACCGCTATGTCCGCTCCGTCGTCCCGCTCGCCCTCGCCACTGCCCGCCATCCATCCTCCCGCCATTGAGGTGGATCAGCCCGTTCAACCCGCCCAGTTCCAAAATACCGTGCCTCCCGCCGCCTACCTTCCGTACCTTCCGGTTCCCTCCGTCCCATCCGTAACCTCCAATCCGTCAGCGTTGGGTTCTCCGTCTTGTTTGTAAGGCGTTACTCCGAGGAGCGAGGAGCGCGAGCTCGTCTAGCGCTTTCGCTTTCTCTTGGTGGTCCTCTTGTTGTTTCGTCGCCCACAGCAGGTAAAAGGTATGTGCATGTGTGGAGTCATTACGCCATCATCATCGGTCATCGGCACATAATGAGAATCCTTCGTCCTTCGTCGGCCTATGCGCCATCTCGCATCTCGCTTGAGCTCGATTCAGCCTTGGCGTATGCTTGAATCTTTCATTGGGAATGACGTAGGATGGGAGAGAGAGATTCGCGATTCGCCTTCGACTTCGGCAATGGGGGGAGTGTCAGAGTTTTCTTGTTGTCCTCGTCGTCGCCGTTTAATCCTTAATCCTAGTGCTGAGGCTCGCTGACAGCTCGCTGAGGGACCGTGCCTCATCGGCAACGGAGCCCCTCCCCCGCGCTGGGGGTGGATCCATGGCTCGTCCGGTGTATGTGGCTAGGAATGCTAGCTAACAAGACCTCTTACAAGACTTCAAATTCCAACGACAGTAGCCCGCAGCCCCCCAGCGTACCCAGCATCCAACATCAATAACTAAGTTTATACTTCAACAACAAGAAAAACTCTGACGGGGAGCAAGCCGAAGGAACGAACGGCGAACGACGGCGTCTCTTCTCTCGTGATGAGTGGCTGGTGAAGGGAGAGAGAAGTGAGAATGAGCTCATTCATCTTATATGTATTTGCGTGTGTATGTTGAATGTCATGCTGTGTGTGGTGTTGGGTGGGTGGTGTGTGCGGGTATGGGTGTTTGGGGGGGGCGGCCAGGAGAGGTGAAAGCTGAGACAAAAGAGAGAGATGAAGATGCCCCAGCGCCTTTTCGGAGGCGATAATTCCTTCCACCTCAAGCCGCGGCCGCTACAAGGCGACAAGTGGCGGGGGCAAGCTCCTCGCGCCCCCTCCCCCCTCCCCGCCCCACACGCCCCACACGCAGACTGGAACGTGCGGTCCCACCGCTCGCTGCCGCTGTCGCTCCAACTCATACCGGCTGGCTGGGCTCCCATCGGCCTGCTTCTCTCTTCCTCCCTCCCTCCCTCCCTCCCTCCCTCCGCTGAGGCGGTTCGCTTTCCTATGGGCGTGAGGGCTGCTTTGTTCAGTCTTCAAGCGGCCTGGTACGCTTTTGCAAGAGGATGCCCGGGACGTATTTTGATTTTTGAAACACATTGTTCATTGTTCATGAGAAGTAAGCCTTCATACCATACCTCCGCAAGAGGCACCCACGCTACAATACAAACGAAATAGGCCACTCAGCGGCACAGGCGGAAGACGGGAACATCCACTGGGGGCCGGTGCACCCCGCCCAACCCAGCCCCTAAGTAAAGCACGAGGGGAGTTGCCGCAACAGCAAGGCGCCCCCAAATGGTTCCACGCCCGTGTACAAAAGGCGGTGGACCTTGTCCTCTGGACAAGCCCACACACTAATAGACAACACAAATGGATAAAGCACCTGCACTACGCCATTTCGCACCAAAAAAGCGCGACTAGGACATTGGGGGTAGGACTCTTGCACTGGCCGACCCATGTAAAGGCGCTTCAGGCCAAATGGATCCTAAATTACTGTCAGAGCAAGGCTCATCTCACTCTTGGTGATGGCCTGCGAGGGCGCGCCGGCAGCTAGCGCGGAATGCGGTTCTTGCGGGGAGCTCATGGAGCTTTCCTCGGGGGTGACTACGGGCATGGTGATCGACGCACGACGCACGACGCACGGAGGGCGCGGAAGTGTGGAAGGAGGCTTGTGGGAGGTGGTGGCAGGCGACTGGGGGTGGCTCAGGCGCGTGCTTGACTTGTATTGACTCGTTGACTCGGGGTATAGACTCGGGAACTCGGGGGGACTCGCTTGGGAACACGGTGGGACTCGACGAAGTTGCTACAAAAACACTCACTAGAAACCCAAAAACCAAAGTCCTTGGGCTCAGAAAACTAACGTAAACACTCCGGAATCATACGATAAACAAACCCCTCCCGCGCGGCGAAGGCTGAGGTCGCGATCGATCGCCATGCGCGAAGAAATACGGAACGAGAGCGCATAACTACGCAAACGAAGGGTTCGGACTATCGTTAAAGCGAAACTCGTCCGCTTAAGCCAACGCGGAGGGTCGAGGAGAGATCCAAACTCGCGCGGGGGAAGAAGGCGATGTGCGGAGAGACCTTCTAGACAAGAGACGAGCAAAGGGCGACGAAACAAGACGCGAGACGCGAGGCGCGTGCCATTCGTTCTACCTTTCTTTTACCGAAACCACGGCGAAACTAACGTTAAACGTCGGTGCCCCCTCCGCGAGAATCGCGAAGAAGAACGGACGAGATGAAGGCAATCATCGAAGGAATCGCGAGAGGAATCGAAGCGAAGGGGGGGGGAATAACGCGCGCGGGGGGGGGAACGAACGACGGCCGGAGGAAACGAACCGCGCACGGAGGAGAAGAACCTCGCGCGGGGGGGGGATAATATAACGGCCGGAAGCGACGGATGGCACGCGGAGGGAAAGAACCTGCCGCGGGGGGGGCGAGGGACCGAGGGCACGGCGGGGCAGCGTGGGAGGGCGCGAGGCCGATCTCGGAACGAGATCGCGTCCTTTCCCTCGCGGAGCGCGGAGAGACCCCCCACGAGATATCTTGGGACCGGAGAATGTTTTGGACGAATCTTCCTACCGTCGGCCGAGGAGAGGCGGACGGAGAGAGAGAGAGAGAGTCTCGCAGAGCGACTGCAGAACGAGAAGTCGAAGTCATGCCGGTTTATTACCTTAAACGAGCCAACAATTATAGTAACAGCAAAAACAAAATTCGAATCGCAAATTTCGAGATCAAAATCGGCAAACCTGGACTTGAGACCATGGGGAATCCGAATCTGTGTGTCTTGTGCGTCAGTGGCAACACGGGGAACTGTTCAATTGTAATTGTGAGCGCGCACCTTACACGAATATTCATGCCTACAGCCTTCAGATGGGCAGGAATACAACACCCCCCGACTTAAATCGAGACGTCTCCCGATGTCGAGCCAAAAGAGTTCATTTGACCATACGAGACGAGAGACCTAGAAGAGGAGGATTAACCCATGGATCCAAAGCGAGCACAAAATCGGCAGCTTAGCGCGGCGGCCCCCGATTTCGTACGTCACGTCCTACCACGTTCTCCCTTTTACAGGAGTTTTGCTCGGGCAGTTGCGCTGGGTCAGGCGCTGACGCGACGCTAATCATCCACTTCCGGTCGACTTAGCGCTACGATTGTGAACGAGAACGAGTACGACTCGAAGGCAGATCAGGAGGAGTACGACTTGTCTCTTGAATTCGACGTGGAATAACTTGATTGGATTGGGAACTTGAGCTTGGACTTGAAGAGGAGTCTACAGCGGAGTGAGCTTGGGGTTGAACCGGACGGCGGTCGAAAGTGGTGTCGTACGACTCAACTAGATCAGCACAACGCCGAAGCAACTCAATTCGAGACTCCCAAGTAGCTTCAGAACGAGGATAGCCGCGCCATTTGACGAGATACTTGAATGAAACTCCATCGCCCTTGCGATCGAGTAACTCTTCGACCAAGTACTCATCTTCAGCGAGCGGAGACGAATCGGTGACGGTGAAGTACGGACGAAGATTGGAAATGTGAACTTCATCCTTGACTTGACGATTTTCGAGATCGCGTAGACGGTAGCGAGTGGCCGAGATGGCTTCTTCTACTCGGTAGGGACCGGAGTAGAGATATTGAAGTTTGTTGGCGTGGCCAGGGATTCGACGACAAACTCTGTCTCCTGGTTTGAAGGTGACACCGAGTTTAGACTTTTGAGAGGCGGAGCGCATCGATTCGCGTTGGGCTTCTTGAGTACTTTCGAGGGCGGAACGCCACGACTCGAGAAGCTTCTTATTGAGCTCGGTGGCGTAAATGACGGCATCGGACGGAGGCCTAGATGGAAGGAACTCGAGAACAGGAGCAGGGTCAGCAAGTTGAGCTGGAAGACGAAGCTCCCGACCAAACAAGATAGCCGCGGGTGACTTGGGTACGACGCGACCGGCGGTCGCTCGCATAGACATGAGAAGAAACGGAAGGTGGTCGACCCAATGGGCGCCGCCTTCATTGGAGACTCGAGTCATCGTGAGGAGAGTTTGTTGAGCTCTTTCCACTAGCCCTACGCCTTCGTGGCGATAGGCTTCAGTAGTGCTCAAGTCCGTGCCAGTCGCTTTGAGAATTAGGTCCACTAACCGAGAGCAAAGATTCGAGCCGGCGTCGGTTCGAAGTTGGCGAGGGACTCCATAACGAGATACGATGAGACGCATGAAGACGTCCAGACATTTTGCGGACGAGGGGTTACCGTTGCAAGGCTCAGCTTCAATCCAACGAGAGAGAGAATCGACGAAAACAATCAGCTTATCAAAACCGGAGCGGCCGGATACGAAATCGTGGGTGGGAGCCATCGAAAGAATATCGCAATAGACGACGTCGAAAGGATAGGATCCGATAGAAAGACCGGATGGATGGGCGAGCGGTCGCGGTAACGGTTTGCCAAGAGTGCATTCATGGCACTCTCGAACGTACTCCGATACAGAGGCGGATAGGCCAGGCCAGTAAACTCGAGAACGAAGTAGGGTAGTCATCCTTGTCGCACCTGGGTGACCAAGGTGGTCATGGTAGGCGCGGAGGTACGTGTCACGAAGGGACTCCGGAATGTATAAACGAAGAGGAGCCTCTTCCGCCTCTGAGGAGCGGTAGTAGAGTAGGCCATCGCGAAGCAGGAATCGGGACCTTTTCTTCGACGACGAGCTAGAGTCGATCGAAGAGGAAGCTTTCGGAAGGATCGACTCGAGTTCAGAAATGATCGAGCTAGCGAACTCGTCGGTAGAGAGCGCTTGACGCAATTCGTCGGCATGAGGCACGCCCACATCGAGATACGAGGAGGTAATCGACTCCGAAGATTCCGATGCTTGACGAGCGAGCCTATCGTTTGCTTGTTGGCGGCGAGCGGTGAGGGTGGATGACGTAACCGCGGCGGCAACTATGTCGTGAATTTCGGAAGAATCGAAAGAATGGACGTCACTCTCCTCGAGATGGAGAGGATCGTGATCAGGCTCGAGAGCAACTAAGCGGGATAAGCCGTCGGCGTCCCAGTGAGTGACTCCAGGTTTGTGCACGACGTCGAATCTATATTCGGCTAGCTTTAGGACCCATCGCATGAGGCGCGAGGCTGGACCACCGGTGACTTGATCTTTCATCGTGTGAAGCCAGCGCAAAGCTGAATGGTCTACGACGAGGGTGAAGTGGCGACCCCAAAGATAAGGCCTCCAATTTCGGATCGATTCTAGCGCTGCTAGAAGTTCGATTTCAGTGACTGTCCAATGGCGCTCAGCCGGACTCAAGCTACGACCGTAGTATGCAACGACGCGCTCTCTCCCTTCGTCGTCTTTTTGGGCGAGGACGCCGGCGATGCCGAGCTTGCTAGCACCGTCGGTTTTAACGAGGAAAGGACGGTCGTCTCGAGGAGGTGCAAGTACGGGTTCTTCACAGATAGCTTGCTTGAGATCTTCGATAGCCTGTCGACAGGCTTCTGTTTGCGACTCGACCGGGACGTCGCACCCTTTCCGCGTGAGAGCGGTTAACGGCGCCGCACGGATCGCAAAACGACGGATGAAACGGCGGTAGTAGGAGCACAATCCAAGGAACGAACGGACGGCTTCGATCGAGTTGATTTGGGTTGGGTCGATTTTCGAGACAGCTTCCACTTTCTTGGGATCCATCCGAAGACCTTCACGCGAAACAACGTGGCCGAGATATTCAGCCGAGGTGGCAAAGAAAACGCATTTCGACATCTTGCAAGTGAGGCCCGCCCAGATGAGACGTTCCAAGACAAGATCAAGACGGTGTAACATTTGTTGGAATGACGACTCTTCCCTGGCCTGCAGCGAGTCACCTACACCTGTCGACCAGGCGCCGACATCATCCAAGTATGGCATACAAATCTCCCATGCCAGCCCACCGAGAACGGCGTCCATGAGGCGGCACATATACGAGGGACCGGATTGAACACCGAAAGGCAAGTAATTGAACTCGTACTTGCCGCGATGAGTAGTGAACGCGGTGATATGTTTATCGGATTCTTTGATCGGTATACCCCAGAAACCAGATGCCAGGTCCAGGGTGCAAAGGAATAGAGAATCGAGGTTGCCTTGACCGGACGACAATCGGTCGATGGCTTCTACCGTTAGGGGAAGAGGGCTGTCCTCTAGACGAAGCTTGGAGTTGACGTCGCGATAATCTACGCAGAAACGTACGGAGCCATCCTTCTTAGTGACTAACACGACTCGAGAGGCCCACGACGAATTTGATTTCCTAATGATGCCCGCGGACTCCATCTTGCAAACTTCGTCCTCTATGATCTTCTCACCCTCTCGTCCAACTCTAGACGGTGCGTGACGGTGAGCTTCGGCTCCGGGGTTGAGCGGTAGCTCTACCTCCATCACGTGAGTGTGATTCGGGTTAGTCGGGTCAATTGCGAAAGCAGCGATACGTCGGGCCAGTAGACGACGAACTTGTTCACGTTGGGGCATCGAGAGACGGCCCTCGGGGTCGATCTTGGCTGCCTCGAGGAGCTTGCGTTGGTCCTCGTTGAGCGACTCAATCACATCCGGCGAGTTATTGTCACCGACGCGGTGATAAGTTCCAGCGTGAATCTTGAATCGAACCTGTAGCGAAGCTACAGGATGGAACGACGGAAGGTGTAGTGGTTTGGGGTCAGTATTGGCCACCGTAACCGCGATGGTGTGGTCGGATTTCGGCCTCTCTACTTGAGGGATGACGAGCGGAGAGCTGTCAATAGTCTCGCGTGTAGGGAGCCGGTCCACGAGCATGGCGCAGTCTTCGTGTTCTCGAAGAGCTAGCGGAATTCGGACGTGAAACGTCGCCCGATGATAGGCCGGGATCGTGATAGGTTCATGGGTATATAGGAGGTACTCGGAGCCACAAGACGCCGGCGCTTTGGCGGCAAACTCATCGGCCGTGTTGAAGAGCGGCTCGGAGACTAGCTGGTTGTCGTTTTCGGCGGCTTGCGGCCCTCGGAAGAAGTCAGTCGTGATTGGGTTCGCGGAGGTCGGACAGACCTGTGCACAAGTCATGCTGACAGGGACCACCGCTATCGGTGACGTCGAGACGCGAAAGATCGGCGGAGCGTCGGGGCTTGGACTGCCATTAACCTCAAGAGGAGCCACCGTGGATGGGGCACCGAGGGTGATAGAGCCGTCCGCGCTGTCGGAGGCGAGCTGAATCGAAGCGGCGTGCGTAGCTAAGAAGTCGTTCCCGAGCAGTAGCATCGGGTTGCCTTCAATCACCATGAACGTATGACGAAAGAGAAATCCACCGACGGAGAAAACGATTCGAGCCTTGCCTCGCGTGATAAGAGGTAGGCCGTCTGGGCCATGGAGCGGTGTCACTACGGCTTGCGGCAGCCGCTCGACGCATGCGTCGTTGGGTAGGCTGGACAAGAGGGAAGTGGTCACGACCGACGGGCCAGCTCCGGTGTCAGCGAGTGTGCTGTTGACCGTGAGGGCGGAGTCGGCTAAGATTACTCCTTCTTTGCCGGCAGCCTCGCCGGAGCGGCAGACCATTAGATCTCGAACATATAGACAATGCCTTGGGTAGGCAGATGGTAGGGTATCCACGACGCTCTCCGGCCGGTGCGCGGTCACGTGTGCAATGGTGTCGGACAGGGACGGGGTTGGTCGCCAGCGTCGTTGCTCGGGTGAATTCGTCGTCAAACTGGTCGTCGTCTCTTCGGGTACTCCGACTGCCGCTATCGTGGCAGAGGGCCTAGAGGGGTCGTCCTCGTTGGTAGCGGTACAGGGTGATAGCTTGGGACTAGTGTAGCCCAGGCCTCTCTTGTCGGTGGGGTGCCTCGGGTGGTCGGACATCTTTTCCCAATCTTTCTCGAGACGGGCTTGGGCTTCTGTCTTGGGTCTTCGAACTAATGAGGCTAGCTCTTCGGCGCGGATGCCTTTGGCTTCCACGAACTCGATCGGCGCTCGGACGGCAGCGGCGAGGTCGGATTCCTCGTCGGCGCTTCGTCCGGCTAGAGCTTGCGCTCTTATTTCGTCAGCGGTTTCGAGCGTGACGTTGGACCATTTCTGGTCCCCGTTCACTCCGAATGATTGCCATTGTTGGCGCCGCTTCCGGAGAGTCGTCGGCGTCGTCGGACGCGGCGAGCTCGCGCGTGCCGGAGGCGGGGCGGTCCATGGAGAGAATGGGTCGTGGAGAGTAGACTCGGAGGCGTGGAGTGGCGTGTCGTTGTCGTGGTTATCGTGGGTTTCTTTTTGGTCTTCGTGGTTGTCTGACTCGGGAGTAGCTGGACGGGAAACAACGGGGTCGGAAGAAACTTCACTAGTTTCCCTCCCCCTCTCATAACGATGAAGAGCCGACCACGGCTCGTAGGCGGTAGCCTCGGTCGAGCTAAGTGAAGGCCGGTCCAATAGGCTGCACCGCGCGCAAGCGAGTAGCTCTAACGCGGACAATTTCTTCGTCGACGTCTAGTCTCGCTGTTGACTCAAATGTCGAAGAAGAACAGGCATCCAATGGATCGCCATCGCTCCAGCTACACCGACGTAGGTGCGGCTGCGAAGAGCGCCACGGTGCGGTGAAGGAGAGAGGTTAGCCATGGCCGACTCACGGCCATCCACGACGCAAGTTGGCTGGAGGGGCGGCAGCCCTTTGGTGAGGTACAACCCGGTGGCTTTCTGGTGTCCAGTGCCGTGCTCCCAGGGTTGGACGAATTGGGTCGGGGTCAACCCCCCGACTAAACGGCGAGCTTCCGCATGCATCCGAGGGTTCTCGACCGCTACAAACGGAGCAGTGGCGGAGGCCATTGACTTGAAGACGCGAGCGGCCGACTCAAGAGCGGCACGACGTCCGGGTTCTTGGGAGAGCCATTGACTGCTGACAGCGGAGAGGTACGTGCAGGCGGGTGGGCGATGACTAGGTCCCAACCTAGGTTTTGGACATGAAGCGCGTCGCCTTGGAAGTGGGGCACGTAATCGATCTCGGAAGGATACAAATCGCACGTAGCTACATCAGCACCGGCGAGTAGGAACATGGAGGAGACGACGCCGCTCGTCTCGCCAACGACGAGAACGCGTGGTGCGTGACAGCCAGACGTCAGCCCGTCTTGGACTCGTTGATTCATCTTCGTGAGCTCAGCGCAAAGCTCATCGAAGTGCTTGGGTAGCGCGGCGGCAGGCGAGGCTAGGGTGCCATTGCGAGGCCGGCGAAGCTCTTGGGCTGCCTCCGTGAGGTGCCGAGGTAATACCACCGCAGAGCCGCTCGCTCGTGCACGAAGACAGGCGAGAGCGTGGAGAGCGGGTGACGGGGTATCATCACGGGTGCCGACATCGGAGTTGTGTTGAGAGGAATCGAAGGACTGGATCGCGGACGCATTGATCGCTGCCACGCGCATGATGGCGGTGGTAGTGGTATCGAGAGGCAGGCAGTGCTTGGGGGCTGCAACCGGTGGCCGCGGCGACGTAGGACGAATGAAAGAAGACTCGGATATCGACGACGTGGAGACGGGCTCGGAGGACGGGATCGACGAACAAACTCGGAGAGGTGGGGTGTCGGATTGCGGCGACGGACGCCGCGGCCGCGACACCACCGGTGAGAGGCGTGAAGGGCATGGCTTAGAGACTCGGTTGGGTTGGCTCAATGGGCGTAGAAGCTCGGTTTGGGAGGCGGCCGTTCCTCGACGTGCAAGGGAGTTGTGGTCACTCTCCATGGTC
>CM030931.1:3454610-3519610 GCA_018136815.1 Isochrysis galbana
AAGAAGGGCTGTGGGTTCTACTTTACCCGGGAGAGCCCCAGCCTCCCAGGGTTGGCGCGCGAGCAAGCAGCGAACGAGCGGAGAGCGAGGGAGACAGAGAGCGAGAGAGTGAGAGGGGGAGGCCGGGCCGAGGGAAGAGAGGGGGGGGGAGGGAGGGAGACGGAGAGAGTCACACACACACACACACACACAGAGAGAGAGAGAGAGAGAGAGAGAGAGAGAGAGGGAGGGAGGGAGGGAGAGAGAGAGAGAGAGAGAGAGAGAGAGAGAGAGAGAGAGAGGGGAGAGAGAGACTTCCCGCTCCCCCCCTTCTCTCTCTCCCCTTCCCCTCACCATGAGTGGGAGCATGGCCCGGAAGGAAGTATGGCGTCCAGAGGAGGACGCCATCATCTTGCACGCCGTTTCCCTCCTCGGCCCGCGCTGGGCCCAGGTGGCCTCACAGCTGCCTCTGCGCTCTGAGGCGGCGGTCCGCAATCGCTACCTGAGGCTCAACAAGGCAAGGGAGGCGCGAGAGCTCGAGAGTGCGCTCGCGGAGATGCTGCCTGACACCCTCGAGCCGTATGGACTCACCGCGGAACTCGCGCTCACCGGGCCGAGCCAGATGGAGGAGGTCTCGCCCACACTCTTCCGCTCGCTCGACGAGATGCTCGCAGTGGCGAGCGAGCGATGGCTGCGCAAGGAGGAGGTGCTGGACGTGCTGCTCCATCCCGATGCATATGGACTTAGCCTGACTGATGAGCTCGGTTGCCGCGAGCTCCAGCCCGTATCGGGCACGCTGCTGCTGATCAATAAGGCACTCAACCGCAATTTCCGAAACGACTCACTCATATGGCGCACACGGCAGCTAGCGCGCGGCGGCCGCGGGCTGGCTGAGACGCATGAGCGGCTCAAGGTGCGGCGCGGTCGGCACACGCACCTCCCGCGATAGCCCACCGCCAATAGCCGCTCACCGCGCACCCTGCCCGCATCTGACCGCAGGTCGATGGCTCGTACGAGCTCATCTGTCGGTACTCAACCACAGTAGATGGCTCCATCTCGCGCCGCATCTACTCCCGCATCGCGGACAAGGACCTAGTACTCGTCCAGTACTTCGCCGCCGCACCGGTAGCGTACGCGCCCGAGCAATACCAACCCGCGTCGCAACCCGAGCATGTGTCCGACAGGTCGGTCGGACATCCGGGGGCCGCCTTCTCCTCGGCCGCCATGTCGCTGGTGACAAGAGAGGCAACAACAGGGCAGGCAGACGCGCTGACAGTATCCTTCGGAGCCGGCGAGCTGTTGGCGTGGCAGGAGCAAAGCCCGCAGGCGCTACAGCAGCAGGAGCATCCGCGAGGGCACGCGCCAACGCCTCTGCCCGCGCCCGCCGACGCCACCGGCAGCCCGACACTTGCTCGCCTGGCCGAGCTCGAAGCGGAGTTGGCGCGTGTTGTGTTCGAGCGGGAGGCGGAAAGAGCAGCCGCCCGGGAGGCTGCCAACGCAGCGGCCGCGCGCATTGCGCAGCTCGAGGCATGCGTGAGACGTCTAGAGGAAACGCCGCCCGGTCCATCCGGTGGCCGTGAAGTGTGTGTGCAAGCCATAGTGAAACACGAGGCTGGCAGCGGCTCGCGCGCGTCTCCTTCTGCAGCGTTGCAGCATCCGCCCTCGGGCTCGACTTTGGGCCTGGCACGGGGTTGCTCGCTGCGTTCATCGTCCGAGTCGACGCCGTGGACCTCGCCGCACATGCTACCACTCGCTGGTAGCACGGCGTTGGCGTTCGAGGCGCCCGCGTCGCCTAAGGCTCAGGCGAGCGTGAGCGGCGTGCAGTCAAGCTCCTTGCAGGCCGGACTCTCCGCGCTCTTTTCGCCCTTGCCGGCTGCAGTGGCGGCCGCCGCTATACCCGACGCGAGCCCGACGGACTTTGCCCGGCTCACCTCGATGACCTCGGCTGGCTCGGCCGAAAGCGAGGGCACCTCGCCGCTCGGCATCGCGTTCCACTCGGTACCCTCGATGATGGCCTCCCCTGCTGGTGCTGGCCTCACACCCCTTGCTGCGCGCATGGTGGGTGCACTGCCGGGTAGCCCCGGCGCGGCCTTCGATGGCGCCAGCTGGGCACCGGACGTCGTGATGGACACCGAGCCGTCTCCAGCCGCAGGCAGCCTCGAGAGCAGGGTGGACAGCACCACCGGGCATCAGCTGGCTCTGGGCATGAGCGCGCACGAGTCCCCCGCGGGTGTGAGTGGCGGGCTGGAGGACGCCGGCGTCTATGAGCTTTCATCTGAGGCCTACGCCATGGCGGTCTCGCTCTCCACCGAGCTGGAGGTGGGGCTCGAACACCAGTTTCGCGAGCTAATTCTGTCGCTCAATCAGGGCGAGGAGAATGGTTGCGAGGCACAAGGAGCGGGCGCACGCCAGACACCAGCCTCGCAACCGCTTGGGGGGGGGGAGACAAGCACTGCTCGCAGCCCTGCCTTCGAGCCCTCGCCAGTCAAACCACCTTTCTCCCCCTACTGCTCGCGTTCTACAAGCCTATCGCCACACCGCAGCAGTGGCGACCTCGGCAGTACCAGCCGACCGGCTGAGGAGTGGTTGGCCCCGGGCGGGCATTCGGCCCCCGGGTCTTGGGCTGAGGGCGCGCAAAGGATGCGGCAGCCCAGCTTTGGCTCGCCATGGGTGCCGGGGGAAGCTCCCACCGCCAGAGCGGCCTCAAGTGACGGCATGCCGCGTCGCGACGACCTGCTCACCAACTATTTGGCGCAGATCGATCTCACGCGACTCTGCCGCATACAACTGCGCATCCGGCAGAGGCTGCAGTTGCGCGAGCGCCGTGTGCCTGGGCATAACCACACATTTTCGCGCCACATGGGCTCCGGCAGCTCTAGCGGGCTCCTCCTTCCTCGAATCGGCTCGCCTCGTGACGAGGCAGGTGCCGCTCTTCGGCTTGGCGCGAGCAGTTTAGGAGTCATCAAGGGCGCTCAGGTCCGCTTCCGTACGCGCAAGCACAAGGACTCGCGCCGCCGCGCCGCGTCGGCGATCGTGCGCTTCTACCGCAATCAGCAGCGACAGTCGCGATGGGGCGGGCGCGACGACAAGCATAGTGCGGGCACGCACTCAGAGCACGGTGTGATGCTTGTCGACGGGCCTGACGTAAGGGCAACGCTGGGATCTGACACGGCCGTGCCAACTGCGAGCACCTTGCAGGCCCGCGCGATGCGTCTCTCAGCGGTCCGGCTCATCGAGCGCGCCTACTGGGAGTGGAAGTACCATGGAGAGCAAGCCAGGCTCGCCGCCGAGGGCAGCATCGATGGCGGTCCAGACAGCGAGCTCCACTCGTACCACGCCGAACGCCGCGCCTGCGCTGCGCGTTGCATCCAGCAGTACTTGACGAGGCAGCAGTTCCAACAGCGGCCAGTGTCGCAGCCGGGCAGCAGCAGCGGCGGGCAGGCAGCGGCTCCTGGTTGGGGAGACGGTTATACCGCCGCTCAGCTCGAAGTCATCCGTCGCGTGCAGCGGAACTTCCGCGCGCATCTGCACAAACAAGCCGAGGCGGCACATGAGTTGCACCACACCTCTTTGCGCCAGGCTGGGGCCAATGCCGGCGCACATCCACATCACGCCCACTTGTGCGATATCTTGCGTCGGGTCTATCGCGAACGGAAGCAGCGGGCGGCTGAGGAAGCTTCGTCGCAGATGTGCGACATCTTTCTGACGGAGTAGCATGGCAGCTTGAGGTAGCAAGAAGTTAATATAGCCATCAAAACATCTGAGCATTAGTACCACTTCTCCCACTAGCCTAGTACTATCACTATCCTTAGCCCGGTCACTCACTAGGAGGGTGCGAAGGGCACCATCGCTAATGGGCAAACGAGGACCTAAATAAGCTCCCTATAGGTTCTGGTATGAGAGATCAGCAAAAAAAATCCGGGGTCCTCCGGCAAAATTTTCGAAAAATACTCAATTTCAGGCCTCTGACAGCCGCGCAGAAATATACAACGGGCCCCCTCCGGTATAATTTTATCGATGGCGTTCAAGCGCGCCTCTCGCAGCGCATTACGAAGCCATGGTCATCACCAGCAAACACGGTCGATACAGCCTGGTTCTGTACGCACCGCAATACAATACTTCTATGATTTCATGGACTTGAACGTGTACGTAATTATCACAAAAACTATGAAGACGCTCAACGCTAAAATCGCCAAGGGATAGAGAGCCCAACTTCGACCCGCGACCGGCGGCGCCACGAGGCCGTTCTTGTGCCCGCTCACCGAGTAGATGCCGCATCACGCACCATATCGCGGCATCCCGCCCTCACAGCCACGCCAATCGCGCCCGCCGCCCCCGCGCACCGCGTCGAAATCAGCCCTTTGCGGGCGCCGGTGATGACGACGTCACGCCCCCAAGACGCACCGTGAGCCGGGCCAGCATGGCTGCTGTGCTTGGTGTGGCCGGAGCCACGGGCCGTGTGGCGCGACGGGGGTCGCGCGCACCTGCTCGGCCTCTGATGGCGGGCGCGGCCGCTTCAACAGCGACTGCTCCATGGGGGCTGGGGGGGCGCCCTCGGCGGGGGACCCGAAGGAGAGGAGGGGAGCGGCGGCGCGCTCCATGGCAACTGACTATAAAGTTAGTTGACTCGTTTCCAAAGAGGAAACGAGCTTCGCTCCGACAGGATACCAAAGACAAAGGAATGACGGGGGGAAGGGGAGGAGGTGGAGGGAAGGGAAATGAAGGGCGATGTCAGTGCAGATAGGAGGGTATCTTAGTACAGCAGGTGTGTAGCAGCCCAGAATCTTCAGATGTGTTGTTTTTAGGATGCGGTGCGCGGTGTGCACCCTAGATGGGAAAATACGGTGCAGGGGCCTGCAAATGCAAATACAGCCAAATACATATGTATTTGGCCTCCGGCCAAATACATTTCAAATACATTCGAGGCCTACAACCCAGGACACGCTTCAAATACAGCCAAATACATTGTATTTGGTCTCTGGCCAAATACGGTAAATACGTATTTCCCATCTACTTTAGGGTGTGCACGTGTGCACAGAACAGCGACGGGAAGAGGGTGTGCCGGGCACACTTTTTAACTACTAAGACTGCCCTCGACCCGCGGCGCGCGCGCGCTCTCTCTCTCCTTTTCTCTTCTTCTCTGTCCCCGCCCCCCCTCTTCCATTTCAGCGTTGGCTTCTTTCACCTCGTCTCTTTTCCCTTTACATCTCTCGGTCCGCCTCCGCTGAGATCTCTCTCTCTCTCCCCTTCTCTCCCTTTCCTTGGCTCCCTTTCCCTCTCTACTTCTCTCTCTCTCTCTTTTCTCCTCCCTCTCGTCTCTAAGTCTCTACTCGCCCCCTCCCCCCCCTCTCTAACCGTCCAGCCGCCCCCCCCCCCCGCCCCCCCCCCAGCCGCGCGATCGCTCCCCGTCCAGCGCGAGCGGGAACCGCTCCCTCTCCCTCCCTCTCTCCCTCTCCCTCCCTCTCCCTCTCCCTCTCCCTCTCCCTCCCTCTCTTCGCTCTCACTGCCTCCCTGCGCGCCTGCCTCCCTGCCTCCCTGCTCCCCTCCCTCTCCCTCCCTCTCCCTCTCCTTGCCTCTCCCTCTCCCTCTCCCTCTGCCTCCCTCTCTCCCTGCCCCATTCCCCCCGGCTCTCACGTGATGCAGGCAAACTCCTCTCCCCCACCCTCAGCGCACGCATCATTCGACGAGGCACTCTCGGCGGCGGAGCGCGAGGCGGCGGCCGCCGTCTCTGCCCTCGCACGCACGAGGGAAGCCGCGGCGCGGCTGCGCCAACGGTTGGCCTCCTCGTCCTCCTCGCGACCGTACGCGCCGCTAGCTGATGAGCAGAGCGAGGCGGAGCGGGAGGCGCAGGAAGAGACGGCGCTGCGGCTCTCTCTCGAGCGCGAGTCGGAAGGCTCAAACTGCTGCAGTGCTGCGCGAGCTTCCGAGCGTGGCTCGCAGCACGCCTCCGAGCGGCCGCCTTCCGCTGCGCACCGCAAGTCGAGTGAGGTGCACATGAGCACGCTGACGGAGCTGTGGGGCGCCGTTTTCAACGACCGGGAGCCGGCCGTCTCGTTGCGCAAGCTCTATTCGTTCGCGACGTGGCTCGATCTGGCACTGCTCGGCGCCTCCTCTCTCTTCGCCTTCGCTTCTGGCCTTTGCCTACCCGCCACACTCTACTTCTTTGCAGGCACGATGGACTCTGTTGGCCGAGCAATGGCCGGCGGCTTCAACGCCGACGCGCTACTCCAGCAGTCCAAGATGATGATCGTGGTGGGCCTGGTGTATATTGTGTGCACTGCGGTGTACACCGCGCTCGCCGACGTGGCCAAAGCGCGCCAGGTCGCCCAGTACAAGAAGCGTTACCTGCGCGCCATCCTCCGGCAGGACGTGGGCTGGTTTGACACGTCCAACCCGCAGGAGCTCGCGACGCGCTTCGGCGAGGCGATTCTCGCGGTCGAGGACGGTGTTTCCTTCAAAGCGATGATGGTGCTCGAGGCGTGCTATACGCTGCTCTTCGCCTATGCTCTCGGATTCCACTTCGGCTGGGACGTCTGCTTGGTCGTCTTTGCTGCCTCGCCCATCGCGGGCGTCTCGGGCGCCATTGCCATCTTCATTGCGCTCTCTGCCGGCCAGAAAATCACCGACGCTTACGCAGCGGCAGGCGCCATTGCGTCGGAGGCGCTCTCCTCAATGCGCACCGTCGCCTCGTTCGGGCTCGAGCGCGTGGTTGCGGAGCGATACGAGCGCAAGCTCGCGCGCGCCGAACGCTTCGGCATCTCCTTTGTGTGGCAGGCAGGGTTGGCCATGTCAGTGCTTGTCGCGTCCATCGCTGTCATGATGTGCTCAGGCCTGCTCTACGGCGGGCTAAGCGTCGCACGAGAGCAGAAAGCGAGCGTCTTTCAGTACGCGGTGGACATGACGTGGGGTGAGATCTTCGAGTCGATGGGCATGCTTGATAAGATGCGCGGCCGGCTGGAGGCGGCGCCACCACCTGCTCCGGGCGAGGGCGGCGGCGGCGAAGTTTTCGGCGGCCTCGGTGTACCCGACTGGGTTGACGTGGTCGGTGCGTTCGAGGGCGCGAGTGCTTGGGCGGCGTCCTCGATCGGGCTCGACCGCGTCCATTACAAGTACTGCACGTACGATTGCGGCGACCAGTTCAACATGCTCAATCTTGATTTCCAGTCCACCATCTCGCTCGTAACCCAGGTGTGGCCGGCCCGCTGCGAGCCCGCCAATGCTCAGGCCCTTCGCAACCTGCCGGCGCGTTTGCGTATGACTGGCCCTCGAGTAGTGCGACGCTCATCTCCCACCTTTCCCCTAAGGAGCCGATGCCACTCGCCGCTCGAGATGCATTCCACGTCGCCGAGTGCGACTCCGACGCCTTCCCGCTCGAGCCGTTCCTGCTCACGTGCGCCACAGCAGGAGCACTCGCGACCAATGCGACGGCACTCCGCATGTTTCTCCAGCAGGGCAACGTCACCGCCTTCGCACAATACGCCCAGGAAAGCGGCTCGTACTTCCCTTGCATGCGGTCAGGAGCTACAGTGCTTCTAGCCATCTTCGCGGTGCAGATCGGAATGATGCACTTTGTCCTTATTGCGCAAAGCAGCGCAACCATCATGAAGGCATGCAAGATGGCCGCGCCTGTGCACAAGACGATCCAGCGGCGCCCCATCATCGACTCGTTCGCCCAGGACGGTCTCAGGCCGTCCGCCGTTTGCGGCGCTATCTCGGTGCGCGACGTCACGTTTGCGTATCCCGCGGCGCCCGACCATCAGGTGTGCCGAGGCTACTCGCTAGAAATCAGTGCAGGGCAGACAGCCGCCTTGTGCGGGCCGTCGGGCGCGGGCAAGTCGACAATCATCGCCTTGATTGAGCGCTTCTACGATCCCGTTACTGGCGCCGTCCTCCTGGACGGCGTCGATCTTCGCGAGCTCAACGTGCGTTGGTTACGGCAGCAGATCGGGCTCGTTGGCCAGGAGCCTGTGCTCTTCGTGGGCAGCGTCATGGAGAACATTGCCTATGGTAAGGAGGGCGCCACACGAGAGGAGGTCGAGGAGGCCGCGCGCAACGCAAACGCTCATAGCTTCATCATGAGCAACCTGCCACGCGGATACGACAACCCCGTCGGCCAGGGCGGTGGCATGCTCTCTGGCGGCCAGAAGCAACGCATCGCAATCGCTCGTGCAATTGTGCGCAAGCCGGCCATCCTCCTGCTCGACGAGGCCACCTCAGCGCTGGACACGGCGAGCGAGCGCGTCGTTCAAGCTGCCATTGACACGATCATGCAGCGGCAGCGCCGGACGACCGTCACGATTGCGCATAGGCTCAGCACCATCCGCAACGCTGACACCATCGCCGTGGTCAAGGACGGGCGGGTTGTCGAGCAAGGCACGTGGGACGAGCTGGTCGCGATCGAAGGGGGCGAGTTTCGAGAGCTTGCGCGGCGGCAGCCGCCGCAGACGCCCGCCATCACTCCACAGCCGACAGCAGAGGGTGTGTGCTCCTCCTCGGCAAGTACGGCAGGCGACGGCGTGGCGGGCTCGCGCGCCGGGGTTCACGTGCGACAGCGATTGGCCTCGAACGAGATCTTCTCATGGGCCAACGAGAAAGGATGCAAGCTGCACGCCGGCTCACAGGGCGACAGCGAGTGGGTCTTCTGGCGGCTGATGCGCCTGCAGAAGCGCGGGGATGGCTTCTTGCTCTGCGTTGGATCCATTTTCTCCATGGCTGATGGCTGTTCCGTCCCGATGCTTGGCTTCACCTTCACCAAGCTGGCGGTCTCACTCTTCCGGACGGATCCGTACCGCATCGAGTCGGACGTCATCTACTGGAGCACCGCGTACGTTGCTATCGGTTTGATAATGGTCCCCCTCCTCACGTGCGAGGTCGGTATCTTCGGCACGACCGGCGAGCACCTCACACGCAACCTGCGTGCGCTCTCGATCCGCTCGCTTGTTCGCCAAGAAATAGGCTACTTTGACGACCCGGCGCATTCGGCGGGTGCCCTCACGCTCTTTCTGAGCGAGAAGGTCACACTCGTGCAGGCTGTCAACGGGGAGAAGCTCGCGGTTGCGATCCGGCAGCTCTCGACGTTGTGTTTCGGCACATGGCTCGTCTTCACGTACGGCTACTGGCAGCTCGGCGCAATCATGCTGGCGGCGGCACCCGTGATGGCGGTGACAATGGGCATCCTTATGGTGGTCGTCTTCGGGCTGCGCAACCCGCGGCCTAGTGGCGAGGGTCCGGAGGCGCAGAATAGTGTAGGCTCGCTTGTGGGCGAAGTTGTGCTCGGAATCCGCACTGTGGCATCATACGGCGCTGAACACCGCTTCTACGAGGCGTACACGGCGACAGCCGATGCCGAGGCACGGCGCGCCATGCTCTCCTCGGCACTGACTGGCCTTGCCGTTGGTATTGGCAAAGGGACCCCCGTCGTCTTCATCGGGGCGGTCAGCTACTACGGCTCCCTCCTGATCGAGGCTGACTTCAATAGCCTAACTGCCGAGATCATGCGTATGTTCCTCGAGCCCGAGTCGCTATCTGACCCAAAGTTCGTCTCTGCCGACTTGACGACCGGCTGCCTCAACGCGCAAATATACACGTTATTGGAAAAGTTCCTTGTGCCTGTGATGGTAATATTTTTCATGTCCATCGGCATGGGGGCTGTGGGTGTCATCGTCACAGACTCACAGGTACGTTTATCACGGAATACGGGGCCTACTATACTGCTCTACGCGCCGCTCGGGCGCTGCGCTCTCTATGGAAATAGGCGCTCGCTCGGTTGATTCACCAATCCTGCGTCTCCGCGTGCACGTTTCCATGTCTCTTAGCCTCGCCCCTGTTTTGAACGACTCAACCTTCGTAGAATGCTCTCCAAGCTGCTCGGCTGCTATTCCAGACGCTCACACGGCGCTCGCGCATCGACCCCACCGATGACAAGGGAAGCACTCTGCCCCATCTTCGTGGGGACATTTCTATACGCGACGTCGTTTTCGCGTACCCGGCGGCGCCCGACCACCTCATCTGCAACGGCTACTCCCTCGAGATCAAGGCGGGCCAGACCGTCGCCCTTTGCGGACCTTCTGGAGCGGGCAAGTCAACTCTAATCTCGCTCATCGAACGCTTCTACGACCCACAACAAGGATGCGTGTGCATCGACGGTGTGGACCTGAAGCAGCTGAACGTGCGCTGGTTGCGCCGACAAATTGCGTTGGTGGGCCAAGAGCCGATACTCTTCCTAGGCACGGTCGCAGAGAACATCGCGTACGGCAACGAGGGGGCGACGCGTGAGATGGTGGAGGAAGCAGCGCGTAGCGCGAATGCGTTCGACTTTGTGATGCAAAACCTTCCTCACGGGTTCAGTACCAACGTTGGCATTCGAGGTGGCATGCTTTCTGGCGGTCAGAAGCAACGCATTGCGATTGCGCGCGCCATTGTGCGCAAACCGGCAATCTTGCTTCTCGATGAGGCAACGTCAGCCCTTGACACGTCGAGCGAGCGCATCGTCCAAGCTGCCATCGACGAGATCATGCAAAAGCAACAACGGACGACGGTCATGATTGCCCATCGACTCAGCACGATTGAAGGCGCTGACTTGATCGCGGTTATCAAGGCGGGACGCGTCACCGAGCAAGGGACGCACGACCAATTATTAGCTCTAAATGGCATTTACTCAGATCTTGTGAACGCTCAGAATGCATGAGTGCATGAGGTGACCCCACTTGAGAACCGGATCCCGAGTAGTCGGGCACCAAGCGCCGATCATCGATAATTGGCGGCACGGCCGCAGCCTCCTTGGTGCACACTCGCCTCCATACGTACTTTGCGCGGATGGGAAGAGGGGGGGGGGGGGGGGGCGAAGTCTACATCGCGAAACAAGCTTTCTCGATGTGACCCATCGTACGTGAGTGAGTGAGCGACGATCCCCGATTCTCCGGAAGTGCATGCCATTTCTTTGCTTCACCTATTGCTCTATTGCTATTGCCTTCGCTTCTTTACTTTCGCCTTTTTATTTATTAGGTGGGCGATGGCGGGGCTGCCGCGCTCACAAAGCCATCCTCGCCACTAGCATGCCGCGGCGTGCCGCCGCGCTGCGCACACCCCCGTCGTGGCCGGTATGCAAGGACATGTGCCCCCGCTTTGCGAGCGCTTAGCGCACGGGCTTGGACTTGCTTGCCGTTCAACAATAGGACACCAGATACTAGTAGTAATACTAGCTCCGAAAACCATCGTAAACTGCCCCCCAGAATCCACACGTGCAGACGGTGTGGCCGCTACCGTGAAGATTCGTGCCACCTAACGTTGTGCGTTGTGCCTCTCGACGTCCAAAAAAACATCTTACCTTTTAGAAGATTCACGAGACTACACGCACCCACTTGGGGCCCGGTAACTAGTACCTCCCAAGCGAGAAGCATTCATTCATCACTACCTAACAAGAGTCTGCAATTTAAGATTCGGTTGTTTTTTTACACCACTGCCTCCCTCCCGTGGGACCTATTTTAACCCCACACCCCACACCCCACACCCCGTTTCCCCCAAAAGGAGGGTGTGTGGTGTGTGGGGGGGGGGGGGGTGACCCGACTTCTTCTTCTTCTTTTTCTTGAGCGCGGCTTTTTGCAACATCGCCTCCGGCTCCGCCTTCCGGGTCAGCAAAACGTCTTGTCCACCATGGAGAAGGGGTAGAACTTCACTTTCCAAAATGCTAGGAGGAGAAGGAAATACAGTGCGATGACGGCCAGTGCAGGGCAACCCGCGAGGTCGTCTCCTGCTGAGCGCAGCCTGGGCCTGTAATTTAACGTTAATACGGCCGGGTTTTTGCTGTTGAACAGCGTAGCACCGCATCCGGTCGGCGAGGTGGGGCTGCAGCGGAGTCTGAGATAGAAGTTGGCGCGTACTTCACGCAGCTGACCGTAAGCTGACCGACTCCAACTCGTTCATCGGGAATCGGGAAGGCAGCTTAATGTAGCTGTTTGAGGCCGCGGATGGCGGCCGGTCAAGGAGATACAAAGCCGTAGTCAAATATTTCATTCTGAACGCCGACGGGGTGTCAGCGATGGACAGCTTCGACGTCATCTACACGAATGGCCCCTCTTCCCTCTTCCTCCTCTCTTCCCTGCCCCTGCGGCTCGGGCCTCGGGCCCATGGCGCGCGCCTGCGGCCCCGCTTCAGGTCCCTAGGTGGCCTGCAGGGGCCTCTGGGTGCCCAGCTCACAGGGCAGGTGAGGCTGGGGCATGGGGCATGGCTCTGGCCCCTTCTGCCTCTCCGTGCCTTTGCACGTCGACGCGAGCTGGCTGGTGGCTGGGTATCCAGAGGGATCTAGAGGGAGGAGGAGGGTTGGCCAGAGCGATGGGCTCGCTAGCGAGGGCCAAGGCGTGCGTTCTAGGCGAGTCTGTGGGGAGAGGAGTGGGTCAGCAAGGCAGTGTGCTCCTGGCAAGCCATAAGGCATGCCAGGAGGGTGGGTGGTTCCTCCCCCACAGCTGGGGAGGAATGGAGAGAGCGAGAGAGGGGGAGGGTCGTGCCCCCCCCATGGGCCATGGGCGGACTAAGTATAAATTTAGATGGATCGTCATTGCATGACATACGTGTCATATCACACCCTGACTCGCGTGCACAGACCGACCGTCGAGGTCGCCATGCATCATGATTGAATCATCGACGGGGCTTCGGCGAATAGGCTAGGTTTGGCAGCTCAACTTAGGCCCTACAGCGCCCAAACTGGCTACAGGGGCTAGAAGAGAACTAGCGTAAAGGAGCAGCAGCCGGCTCGGCCGGATCCGCACCCGTGATTATTGCTCTAATTTTTCGGGTATGGGAACCTTTAGCCGGTGCACCTGGCCTTTTGGAAGCATCGGCGCCAATTGATCAACCTTCTCGAACATCGAGAGCTGACCGCCCGTGTGCCAAAAAAGCACACGCGAGCCTCGGAAGGCATCGGGTTGCTCGCGGACTGCGGCACAGAAGTGGTAGAGAGCCTTACCCGAGTATACGGGGTCCAGCAATACGCCGCTCTCAGCCGAGACGATGGCGGCCATGCTGAGCTCGTCATCCGTCGATTTTGCATAGCCTGCACCACGACCTTGATAGATGGTCAACCATTCGCGAGAGTTGCCGAGCATCTGAAGATCGGCACCCATCTGGTGGGCAATATCGTCCACTTGGTCATAGAAGGCGTCCGGAGAGTCGCACACGCCCACCGCGTGAAGGCGCTGGGGCAAGCGCGCGAGACGGGCCCCGAGGGCGATCCCAGCAGCCGTGCCGCCTGAGCCGCATGCAAAGACAATATGGTCGACAGAACCTAGACGGGAGCTCTCTTCCAACAACTGCGTAGGGCGCAACGAACGCGGATGAGGAGCACAGCCGATTCAACCAGTGCAGAATAGCCGTGCAATCTGCAGTCTAGCCTCTCTTGCGGGCGGGTCAGGGCCAAACCAAAGCCGCGAGGAGTTGAGCGTGCACCTGCAGTCTGAGCTCTTCCATGGCGTCAAGGTAACCCCATGTGCCGAGGGCATTGGAGCCGCCGACGGGTATGATGTACGGCGTGCGCCCTTGTCGGGCCAGCTCATCGGCTAATGCTGCGGTGAGCGCAGCCTGGCCACGCGTCGCGTACTCCCCCGTGGTGACCAAGTGTAGCTTGGCACCCAGCATGCGATCTAGAAGCAGGTTTCCCACGAGCCCAGGATCGCTGTCCACAACCGTCGCGCTGCATCTCAGCACAAGGTGAGGTTCGAGGCCGACCAGCCGGGCGGCAGCCGCCGTCGCGCGGCAATGGTTGGACTGGATGCCTCCTATGGTGATGACGCAGTCGCAGCCCTTGTCGACCGCGTCGCGCATCAGGAATTCCAGCTTGCGCACTTTGTTGCCTGCGTTCCGCCAATCCGGCAGCGCTCAGTGAGGCGCAAGCGTGCATATCGGCCGGTCGCATGCGCGCAGCACGGACCTGAAAGCTCCATCCCAGTCATATCGTCCCGCTTGATCACCCAGCTGATCCCTAGTTCAGCCAGCTCCGGGCAGGCCCAAGGCATGAGAGGCGTCGGCAGATGGCCGAGCACGATCTTCCCGGCCGGCGGGCGCAACGAGAGCGCCCAGGGGGGCGGCGAGTAGGCGATGCGGCGGAGGAGTGGCTGCGCAAGCCGCACGTTACTGCCCGACAGCCGGCGCACCCGCCCGCCAAGCGCATAGCCCAGCCGCACTAGCCATGCCGCCACCAGACGCCGCGCCAGCAGCATCGGCCGTCCGAGCCGACCTCCTCCGGAGTACCTTTGGAATAAAGGAATAAATAGAGGCTAGAGCTCCTCAACCAGCATAGTTTTGTAGAAGGTGAAGATGATCTAGAGATTGAAATAAGCACTTCTACAAGCATCCCTGGGGTGTGGGTGCATGCACATAGCATGCTGAGCGCCGACATGGAGCTTTTCAACCATATATTGGGAGCCTCGGTCCATACGAAAGGGTCGAACACGGACGCACACCAGATACAACCGCTTCTCTCCCAGCACGAGCACACGTGCCGACTCACGACTCAACACATCGTAAACGTCACCCATGGGGGGCTCAGAATCCGGCTCCTGAGAGCTAGAACCAGCACCAATGGACTGCTTGCGGATGGCAACACGTCCCCGGACCTTGCACACGCCCTTCTTGGGCCCACACCTGCTAGGACTAGGACACCTCTTCCTCTTCCAACTTCCAACCGAGCACCACGAACCACAACCACAACGACACCATTTAGAAAATCATAAAACTATTTGCGAACCATAATAAGCCCGGCCGCGCTGGTTCCCAGCCCCCCGCCCCCCGCCCGGCAACAAGCCCGCCACCCCCCCCCTCCCCCGCGCGCCCAGTGGGGGCCGGGACGGTCGTGCTCAACTTCCCCGTGGTACGGAGGCCGGTGCGGCGCTGGTGGGGGTGCATGCAGTCGGCATGGTCGGGTTGTCTTGCTGCACAAGACCAGCTAGCTCCCGTGCCCTTCCAATATCAAACCTAGTGGGTGCAATCTGCCCATTGAATGGATTTCTACTTGGGCTGCAATAGCAATAGGCAATAGGACAAATGAGAATGAGAATTGTGACAATTGCGATTGCCACCACCTATGATGCCCATGTGCTCCTCCACACTGCTTGCCGATGTGCTGGTGCGTGCACTAGTAGTAGTAGTGATGCATGCAGCTGTTGCAACTGCTCTAAGCTCATTGACCCCCCGTTCCAACTGCTCCAGCCCCTCCTTGTCCTCCCCCCCTTGCCCCCCGCCCCCCCCCTGCCTCCCCCTTTCCCATTCTTGTGGCGCCAACACCTCTTGCTGTTGCTGATGCTGCAGCCTGCGTTGCTGTTCCAGCAACCTCTCTATACCCTGCAGCAGCTGCAGCTCCAGCTCCTGTTGTGCCCTCTTCTGCTGCTCGAGTAGGAGCTCTTGCTGTTGCTTCTGCTTCCTCTCCATCTCTCCATATCAGCATGCGTCCTCTCCATATCAGCATGCTTCTTCTCCAGATCAGCATGCTGCTGCTTGAGCTCTTTGGACTTCCTTTCAAGCTCAGCCTGCTGCTTCTCATGCTCTTTGCGATCCTTTTCAAGTCGCATCTCGTGTTGCTTCTGCTCCCGTTGCCTGACAGCCTCCTGCTTCTTCATCTCATCTCATCTGCGACGCTTCTGGCTGGGGGCAGTGTGAATAGCAGCACCATTGTGCACCTCCAGCTCAATCACCTCAGAACAACCTGCATTTTTCTGAGCGCCTTGCTTCTTCAGAGTCAATGCTACATCTGCCAACACTTTTCACTTTTGCAACACCCGCCACGTCATTGTGCTTCTTGCACTCAATGTACTTGCGCCGCTCCGCTGGTGTCACAACCTTGCTCTCCTTGCAAATCTCCCACATGGCATCTGCAACACACTTTCCCTCCGGGTCCATGTACGCTTGACATCTGCAGCTGCGCAGCTGCTAGGGAATGGGCACCATTCGCTGATGGCAGGTCCATTGCTGCGTGCAAGGTGCGTCTAAGAAAGGATTGCATGTCTGAGTTGCTCGAATATTGTGAGATCCAACGGTCTGAGTTGATGTTGTAGGAAGCTAATATGGACTAGTAAGTGTGAGTGTGTGAGTGTGAGTGGTAAGAGGTAAGAGTGGCTAGATTTCACTGGCGCGGCTGAAATTGTTGAAATTTCACCTTGTCCTAAGGCGGGAAGCGGGAAGCATCCCGCTCTCTGAAGTTGCGGGCGCGTTCTCTCCCTCTCCCCCCCGGCAGCCAAACCTAGCGTCAGGTGTCAGGTTCGAAAGGCCTAACGCACCCTAACAAGAGTGACGTCAGACCTGACGTCTTACGTCAGGTTACAATACTAATAATATCGAACTTAAAAAAACTTCTTAACGTTCTCACCGCGCGCGCGACCCTTATCACTCCCTCTCGCTCGCCTTGCGCCTTGCGGCTCGTCCCCTGGCAGCGGCGACGCACCCCGCGTCGCGACGGCACATATACAGACTTCATAAAAAGAAAGAAAAGAAAGTAAAGAAAGAGCCTCTAGAGTGAGTTTTGTTTAGCCACCCCAGAGCTGATAAAAAAAATCTTCTTAAAAATCACCGCTACACGTGCGGCGTGGGGCAGTGTGCTTGTGGACGTCCCTTCTACCCAACCTTAACCCCTAACAACCCCCTCCCCCTTCCCCAGTTCCCTCTTTAGTGGAGAGCCGGTTCCGGGGAGGCCGCGCGCACTGCCTCGGCCAGGAGTTGGAGTGGAGGGGGCGGGAGATTGTGGCTTTATCTTTCGCTGGGGCTTGGCTAGTTCATTTCTCCCTTGTGTCTCATAAGATCTGCAGCGTTTTCCCGGGATAACTACCGACCAAGATTCTACTACTACGTCGCCTCTGTCCTTTCTAATGGCTACCGCCACTCCGCATCCGGGGTCGCCCCTGGTCGCGGGAGATTGGAACCAGTCCCAGCCCATGGACCGGGCCAAGTTGCGCACCCTTAGGTGCCAGCCATCGCTGTAGTGGTGCAACTCTTGCGCATAAAGGATATGGATTCCTCCTAACCTCGCTTGCGCTAGAGTAGACGCTAGTTTGTGTTTCGCTCCATTCAAATTGTATGTTGCAATCTTGAGACTATTACTATTCACCGTGGCGGTATAGGCAGCTTGCTCCGTTTACACAGTAGCCTGGATAGGCCTTGTTGGGTTTCAGATTGCATTTAACCATACAGATTTGCTTGCCCGCCAAATACATACAACTAGTTAACTAACTACCCCTCAAATGGCTACTAACTAGTGCCCCCCAACGTTGATAGTTAACTACAGTCCCTGGCCTTGATATAGGTTGCCACATCCTCGCTTTTGATGTCCTTTTTGTCTTCAGCTAGCTGCGCTAGCTGTATGAAGAATGGGGTGTCGTCCGGTTCTTCCTCCTCATCATGAGGGGGTGAGGCAAATTGTGTGGTGTTGTGTTGAGGCGGATTTGGCTCCGATTGTGGGTCCGCTCGCTTGCGCGAGGGCGGCGGGTTATGCTTGGCTTGTTGAGGTGGGGCTTGTCTTGCTTCTTGGGGGAGTTTCCCTTTGGGGCCGGCCGCCTCAGCGTAGGACTTCTGTGCAATGTTGCTTGGGGGGTTGGAAGCCGTAAAGGCCCCAAGAATTGTTTGTTGTGTCAAGTGCCCGCCCACGAGGGGTGCACTGCTGGTAGGAGTTGCCGCCATGGGGGTGGCAGCAAGGCTGCCACCCACCATGGGGAGTCCTTGATGCACTGGCAAGCCAGTTGGGGCAGGCGGCAGAGCCAGGGACTGGCTCTGCTGGTCTGCAGGGAACAGGGCTCTCCCTGTTCCCTGCTTCTGTGCCTGGTGGGGAGGCGAGGGAAGCAGGATTTTGTCGACGTCGCTGTCGGTTAGAGGGGCGGCCTGTGAGCGCTTCGGCTCCGGCGGCTTGGGGCGGCCCCTGTGGGGCGTCGTGACGGCAGGGGGCTGGGGATCAGGAGCGGTCGGCGCGCGCTCCATCGCTCGAACTATAACAATAGTTTCTCACCCCAGAGCTGATAATAACTGATATCAGTGATTTGGCAAAACAGAGCTGTTACTGACACTGTAAGCTTATGACTTATGACAGTACTGATGAGACATCTTTGATGATCACCGGGGGGGGGGGCGCGGGCCACCGGACCATATCTAAGCCCTTCACCCCAATTCCTAGCAGTGTACGTGGGGAGCCGCCAGATGGCGGGGGGAGAAGGGCCGGGGGCCGGGGGAGTGGGGGTGTAGAAAGTATGCTACGTACTCCTACTACGTGTAGTGGGTAGTGGGTAGTGGTTCCATTCGCCGCGAGTGCGGTAAGAATATTAAAAGGTTTTTAGTCTTCTACAGCGCCTCTTGGACCTTTGGAGATCAGATTCGCTCCCCACTCTTCGGTGTCACGCGATAATTTGGCCCCGGCCAGGTTTTCGCGTCGGACCTACCCAAATTTCTTTCGGAAATTTCGGTGTTTTTGCACTGATTTTCGGACAGGTTTGCCCTAATTTTCGCAAAATTTTTGTTTTTCGACGTTCGAGCGAGCCCCACCGGGTCGGCCACCGGCCACCACCGGCAACGAGCGAGGTGTTACGCGTTACGCGCGCGTGTGCCATAGTATGCTAGTATGATTAATAGATAGAGTATAGAGTTCAGAGTTCAGGCATGCAAACAACAGTTAGTTAGGCAACACAATTAACGCTAACGTATCAAGAGCGCACACAGAAACTACCAAAACGATCGCGCTCGTCAACCGATCAACCCACTACCCGCTTATTGAAGCGGCTCATCAACGAGGCCTGCAGGTGGTCTGACAACACACCCGACTGCTGGTCACCGTACATCAAACAAACGGAGCAAGAGCAAGGAAAACACACGTTCACACGAGGCTGAGTTTGGAGAGATGCTGAAAGCCACACGAGCCGCGGATGCCCACGCTGGAAACGATTTGCCATTGGTACGCCACCAGTTGAGCACGGAAGCCGAAAAGTCGTCGACGTCATCTGAATTGCTTGCCGCATGAGAGGCCGCGGCTAGATAGTAGATAGGCAGGCAACTGCGCCTTCAGAACTGTAGGATCAATCCCGCCCCGCCCCGTGACCCCAAATTTCGCGCTTGATCCCTTGGCTTCGCGCCCAAGTTTCGGTCAAAATTTTTTTCTTCGAGCTGACCCAAATTTTGAAAAAAAATTCGCGAAAACCTGGCCGGGGCCAAGCGATAATCTTGGCGGCGCGGCACGGCTCGCGAACATGAAAAAACGAAAAAAGCCTTGAAGGTTCCTGCTAGGGTACACGATACTAACTACCATCCACGTGGTCCCACACAACGACGCCCCTTGTCCCAAGGTGAATTAACTCCCATTTCCGCTTCCACCCGTCGTCCGCGGTCGGGGCGAAGCGCCGCTCCGACGCGTGTACACCATGGCCCACACAGTGGAACGGGCTCTTTCGCGAGAGTGACCGCCCCGCCGCCATCAGCCATCAGCCATCTCGCTGGTGGCCCCGGTGGAGAAACACTGGGGAACTGGGGAAACTGAAGGGGAAGCGCCGATAATGGGTTATTAACCCCTCAGTTAGGGGGCGGAGGATCGTCGTATCGTTTCATCGAGCTCCGGTCTCCGCAACCGTTGACGAATTTGTAGCTCGCCATCGCCTTATGGACTGACTGATGGACTGGCCTCCCGCGCGGGACCCCCAAAGGAGTGGTGGGTGGGTCCCGGGGGAGGGGGGGGGGGGTCCAATCCTTCCGGTGGGTGGGTCTCTCTCTCTCTCTCTCTCTCTCTCCCTCCCTCCCTCTCTCTCCCTCTCTCTCTCTCTCTCGGTCGCTCCCTCCCTCTCTCTCCCTCTCTCTCTCTCTCTCGGTCGCTCTCTCTCTCTCTCCCTCTCTCTCTCTCCCTCTCTCTCTCTCTCTCGGTCGCTCTCTCTCTCTCTCTCCCTCCGCTCTCTCTCTCTCTCTCTCTCTCTCTCTCTCTCTCTCTCTCTCTCTCTCGGTCGCTGCCATCTCGGCGGTCGCAGGTGGAAGGGAAGCCCATCCCATCGCTCGCCTCGCCGCGCGGGACGCCGAAAGCAGTCAGTCGTGGGGTGGTCCATCCTTCTGTCGGGGGTCTCGTCACTCTCTTCCCCCCCTTCCCCTCCCTCTCTCTCTCTCTTTCTCTCTCTCTCCATCTCTCTCTCTCTCTCTCTCTCTCTCTCTCTCTCTCTCTCTCTCTCTCTCTCTCTCTCTCGCCTACGCGCGCTTCCATCTCGGCGGTCGCCTCGCCGACTTCCGCGGAGCCAAGATCGGCACGAGGTCGGGATGGGACGAGACGCTTGATGACGAGAGAGCCTTCCGAAGCTGCGAGAAGCCAAGTTGGGGGAAGAGGAGCCTCTCTCTCTCTCTCTCTCTCTCTCCAGAGGGTCAATCTCCGCTGCGCGGAAGCCGCGAGAGCAACCCCCCGTCGGTGGGTGGAAGGAGCGAGCCACCACGCTTGAAGAGAGAGAGAGAGGAGGGTCCCTCGTGAGAGAGACGAGCGAGCCACACAAGGAGAAGAAGAGAGGGGCGAGCCATACGCTCTCACCCACCCACCCCACCCCCGCCTGGGAGCTGGAAGAGAAGGGGAGGGGGGAGGGGAGGATTGGGCTCGCTCTCTCTCTCTCTTCTTCTTTTTCTGGCTCTCACGATGGACCCCCCCCCCCAACTCCTCTCTCTCTCTCCCCCCCCCCCTTTTCTCATATACGAGAGGGCGTCGAGCACGAGACGATCGTTGGATGGCCGATTCCTCCCAAGATGCGCGCGCCGTCGGGGGGGGGGGGGGGCGGGGGGGAGGGGCGAAGCCGGCGGCCCCCCCCCGCCAGCTCTCGCGCAGGGCTTCTTACCTATTCGATCCCGTTCTTCTCTGTGTTTCTCTCCCGGCGGCGTCGCACCTCGAGAGGCTCGCCAGCCTCGCCTCCCGCCAACAACCTCCTCTCTCCTCCCTCTCGCGCGCTGCCCCTGCACTCCCCCCCGCCCCCGCCCCCCCCCGTTCTCCACCCCCCCCCCTCTCCCCAACCCCATTCCCAGCCTGCATTTACGTCCCCGGCCAAGCAACCTCGCTCAGCCTCCCACCACCACCACTCACAACCTCCCCACTTCCCCTCCGGTCCCGCTCGCCGGCCCTCGCTCACCCTTTCGCTCCCCAACCCATCCTTGGCGCTGCCACCAGCCACCGCTCTGCTTGCTCCCCTCTTGCCCCCACAAAACCTCAAGTGCCAGGTGGGATACGCCGATCCAGCCGCCTCAAAGTAGACGAGGGGTCGCTCGAGTCACCTCGTCAGGCCACACAGCAGAGCCACCCGATCGCCAGCCACACACCTCTGCCTCGGGGCTCCTGCTACGACACCCGGTGATATGAGTGTGCACACCTCCGCTTCCTCTTCCAACACGTCGACATTCACGTCAAGCCCATGCCTGAGGCCATCCACGCCTGCACCCTTTCCAGCCTCTCCGCCCAGTGGGAATACTCGCTCGCGCACAAGAGCAATGACCGCCGAGGATCACATCGAGCACTTTGACCTCGATGGGCCCGAGACAACCTGGCAAGCAAGCAAGGCATGCCTAGCACAGACGTCGGGACGGCACGCGCCCAAAGATGTGCTATTCAAGTCTCCTCCGCGTCGCCTCTTTGCCTCGGCTAGCGAAGCAAGGTCAAGCCGATTGCGAGCACGCGCGGCGTGCGTCCCACTCTCCGACTTGCACGGGGTTGGCCTTCCGAATGCGCTGGCCCAGTTCCTGAACGACCAGCAGCCTGCAACCAACCCGTTCCAGTTGTTCGCGCCATCGCATGCTGAGACGGATTTCCGGCCTATCCCACGGCTAGCGCGGCTAGCATCGGGTCAGGGCGGCATCGCAAACGAGGCTGGATCGGCATGTGACAACTTCTCTTCAGTAGAAACCATGTCCATTCGGAGCTTCCACTCGTCGGGGACAATCTGTGCAGACGGTGCCCGTGCGATCGAGATGCCACCCGCCACAAAAACCTCTTTCGATCTCATGGGTAAAGATGGAAAGTGTCGCGCGACCAAGCGGGCCCGAGTCTTCCGCAAGCCCGAACGTGTGCGGACGCAGTCCGCCCAAGGCACCTCTGGAAGGTGCACGCTCATCAAAGACGACAGTGATCTCGGCTCTAGCGGCGGACTCAGCCTCGATGAAGCCTAACCTCTCTACCGAGAGGACCATGAGGCATCGCACTCGCCAATTTCACATGCAACTTTTGGGCCGTCCACATGTGTAGGCATGCTCTTGATCCCATTCCACAGCGATGCAAATCGGCCGACGGCTTGAAATAGCCCTCAAGCATGAGCCGCACTTGAACTCGAACGTGGGGATGTGATGAGCCCTTGGGTGCCTGTGCATCTCTGCGCGGCTTGCCGCGCTCCTCGACCATTGTTGATGTGTAATGGAGGCAGACTAAGATGGACGATGCATAGTTCTAGCTTCACGAAGCGCCTGCGCGGTTCTGTCAACAAGCGAGGGGAAGGGCGACCACGCCATCGATCCATTTGTTCTAGACAGTGAACGCATTTTTCATCCCTCCTGATCCTCGATCATTGTGCTGCCAGTACGATCCATGACCGGGACAAACGCGCCCCTCCACCCGTCCTCCGGCTCCTCGTTAAGGCCATGTGGGCAATGTTGAGGTGCCGTCCTTGTGCTTTCCATTCCACCGGTTGTTGTATTCACATTTTTAATGAGACTTGTTGTACGCTTTCCGTATTCGTGTTGTGCATTGCTCCAGGCTTGCAGTGCACAGTTGCACTGTGTAAGAGTATTGCTGGAGCAGGTGCATGGGGCGCACATTTGACGAATGTCAGTCCGGTTGTGGTGCTTATGCTCTGGTGTTGGTGCCAGTGCTCATGTTCCATGCTAGTTGTGGCGCTTTGGCAACCTCGAGCTGTGCCAAAGAAAAAAATCTGAAGATGCTCGGGGCCAAACACCTACTAGGGGTCCGGTATTTACTACCTCTCCGCTGACACCGCCCTTATCTCCCTTCGCCCCTTTACTTCCCCTTCCCCCCTTCTTTCCTTTTTGCTTTTTGTTTGGTTTGCGGGGTAAGGGGTAAGAGGTGGGGATGGGGGAGGCGGGGTGCAAAGAAAAGCCTCTGGCTGATCGGGAGGCCCAAATTTTTATCATGGGGCCGTGACGGCCCTCGTCAGAGGTCGGGAACCTCCGGACAACTTCTTGACCGCACGCACGCGCAAGGCCTCCCTGGGAAGGAAGCCGAAAATCAAATCTCCACACGACCTCAGCGCCCCTGTCTTCTTAACTAACAACAAAGGCGCCCTAGTCATGAGCACGAATCTATCTCTGGTAGCGGAAGCCCTCAACATAGCAGAGCGACTAGCCTAACCAAGCGACCCCGCGCCGCGAGCCGCCCACCATCCTAAAGTAGGCCCTAGACACACTGACCACAGCTGCCGACACCCAGCACAAGGAGCAAACACACAATAGCCGGTAGCCCGATGGCATAGGAGGAAGGCGCGAAACAGGCCATCGCGAATCGGCACACACCGTCTGCCACTGGAGACCCACGACACCCAGCCCCTAGGTAGAGCACGAGGGGACGAGCCGCAAGGCAGGTGTAGGGGGAGTGAAGGGAAACGGGCGAGGCTGCGAAAGGCAATAAGCGTTCATTTGGCCGCACGCTCCTGTGTAGAAGACTCGGGAGTAAGACTTTGATGGTGCCACGTTGACCCACTTACATGGAGGGGCGTCCTGGCATTAAGGCGTTCTGTTGGGCGCACGCTCCTGTGTAGAAGTCAAGGCCCCTTGGAGGGAGCGTGTGGGCCCAATGAACGCCTTATTGCCCTCAGGCGGTCGCGGCTTCGAAGGCGCGTCTGCGGATCGGGGAAGGAGCACTAATTGCCAAACCGCCCACCTTCCTGACTACCCAACTTTTTGTACATAACGTTAGTATTATTTTACAACAGAATGCCGTCGTCCACAGCACAGCCCAACAAATGGTTCGGTGGGGTGTGTTGGATTCGTGTCAGATTCATGGGCGCGAGAGTTTACTTAAGAACCTACTAATATTAACTACGAACTGGTTTGGTAAATGTAGATGTGCATAAAATCCATCATTATATTCCTTTATACGTTGTATAACTGAGTCATGCAGAACAGAAGGTATGAGTTTACGATTTTGAAACACGTTTCCGAATGCAGTCATGATTTCGTCAAATGTATTGGGCGCACGCTCCTGTGTAGAAATCAAGGCCCCTTGGTGGGCCAAATGAAGGCCTTATTGGTTATGACGCGGTTGGTTCGGTGGGCGGTTGGTTCGATGGGGCGGTTGGTTTGGTGGACAATTAGAACCGGGGTGGTCCTCCTCCCTTGACACCCCCTCCTCCTCCTCCCTTGACACCTCCTCCTCCCTTGACACCCCCTCCTCCTCCTCCCTTGACACCTCCTCCTCCCTTGACACCCCCTCCTCCTCCTCCCTTGACACCTCCCTTGACACCTCCCTTGACACCTCCCTTGACACCTCCCTTGACACCTTTGACACCTTCTCCTTCGACACCTCTTCCTTCGACACCTCCTCCCTTGACACCGCCCCCCCCCTGGACCCCACCCCCTCTAACACCTTCTCCTTGGACCCCACCCCCTCGAACACCTCCTCCTTCCTTGACACCCGTCTCTGTCCCTTTGTTCATAATGCCACAGAAGGAACCCCGAGTGGAGGATGAGCCAAAGACCTGTACCAGAATGGCACTGGAGATTGTGATGGATCACTCGCGGCCTGACATTTGTCATATCGACGCAACCGACGAGTTATTTGGCCGTCACCTGTCGAGGCTCCTCAGCATCATCACTCATGGGTGCCATCCTCCCACCAACCTCTCGCAAGCATTATGCATTGGACTCACCGACGAGCTGATGATTCCAAAGGTGCCTATAGAGCTGTGGTTGTGCCTCTCCGAATCCAACGAAGCACACTTCTGGAAGCGGCTTGCTGCAGAAGGGACAGCGACGCGTCTTCGGTCGGTGAATTGCAGAGACGGTGAGGCGTTTGTCGAGGCCCTATCCACGGGAGCCTTGAGGAATCTTGAGTATCTCTATCTCGATGTTGGCATCGAGGGGATGAAGGCACTGTGCAAGGCTCTTTCCATGGGGGCCTTGCACAATCTCAAACATCTCTACTCTCGCAACAACATTGGCCCTGAGGGGATGAAGGCCTTTGCAGAGGCCTTGTCCAAGGGGGCCTTGAACAATCTCGAAAATCTTGTACTTGCATACAACAACATCGGCGATGAGGGGATGCAGGCATTTGCTGAGGCCCTATCCAAGGGGGCATTGAACAATCTCGTGGGTCTCAATCTCTTTGTCAATGAAATTGGCAATAAGGAGATGAAGGCGTTTGCTGAGGCCCTTTCCAAGGGGGCCTTGAACAATCTCAAAAAACTCAGCCTTGATAGCAACAGAATTGGTGATGAGGGGATGCAGGCATTTGCAGAGGCCATTTCCAAGGGGGAATTGAACAATCTCGTGGATCTCAATCTCTTCTACAACTATTTTGGCCATGAGGGGATGAAGGCATTCGCTGAGGCCCTATCCAAGGGGGCCTTGAACAATCTCAAAAGTCTCAAGCTCTCATGCAACAAAATTGGCCATGAGGGCTGAACCTCGCGGACAATAACATTGGCCATGGCGGAATGATAGCTTTTGCAGATGCCATCTCCAAGGGAGCATTGAACAATCTCAAAAATCTCAATCTCTACGATAACTCGATCGGCGGCGAGGGGATGGCGCTGGCACACCCGATACGGGTCGCTCACTTCTCAATGGGTGCTCAATCCACCTACTGCAGAAGATGGGCAATACGAAATGCACACTTACTTCCACCCATGTAGTCGCCTTCCGAGATGGTCGCACTTGTACTCACCACAGCATTCCTCGTAACGAAGTGCAAAGTGCTCATCGCCGATTTTGTTGTGGTAGAGAGCGATTTTTGAGATTCTTCAAGACCCCCTTGCCAAGGGCCTCGGAGAATGCCCTCATTCCCTCTTGGCCAATTTTGTTGTACCAGAGATCGAGATGTTTGAGATTGCTCAAGGCCCCCTTGGATATGGCCTGGGCAAATGCCTTCATCCCCTCATCACCAATAGTGTTGCTTTGAAGAATGAGATCTTCGAGATTGTTCAAGGCCCCCTTGGATACGGCCTCTGCAAATGCCTTCATCCCGTCATTGCCGATGTTATTGTACGTGAGATCGTGATGTTTGAGATTGTTCAAGGCCCCCTTGGATATGGCCTCTGCAAATGCCTTCATTCCCTCATCACCGAATTGGTTGGAGGAGAGCATGAGTTTCACGAGATTGTTCAAGGCCCCCATGGATATGGCCTCTGCAAACCCTTTCATCATCCCCTCATCGCCAATGCAATTGTTCATGAGATTAAGATTGTTGAGATTCTTCAAGCCCCCCTCGGAGATGGCCCCTGCAAATGCCTTCATTCCCTCATCGCCAATATTGCTGTTGCAGAGTTCGAGATTTTTGAGATTGTTCAAGGCCCCTCCCTTGGATATGGCCTCTGCAAATGCCTTCATTCCCTCATTGCTGATGTTCTTGTACGTGAGATCAAGAGTTTCAAGATTGTTCAAGGCCCCTTTGGATATGGCCTCTGCAAATGCCTTCATTCCCTCATCACCAAACTGGTTGGAGGAGAGCATGAGTTTCACGAGATTGTTCAAGGCCCCCATGGATATGGCCTCTGCAAACCCTTTCATCCCCTCATCGCCAATGCAGTTGTTCATAAGATTAAGATTGTTGAGATTCTTCAAGCCCCCCTCGGAGATGGCCCTTGCAAATGCCTTGATTCCCTCATCGCCAATATTGCTGTTGTAGATTTCGAGATTTTCGAGATTGTTCAAGGCCCCCCCCTTGGATATAGCCTCTGCAAATGCCTCCATCCCCTCATTGCCTATTTTGTTGTACCTTAGATCGAGAGTTTGGAGATTGTTCAAGGCCCCCATGGATAGAACAAGCGCAAATGCCTTCATCCCTTGTTGTCCAATTGTGTTCCAACTCAAATCGAGATTGGTTAGATTCTTCAGTGCCCCCTTGGATAAAGCCTCTGTCAAGACTACCATCACCTCGTCGTCAATCTCGTTCTTGGACAATTTGATATGTGTGAGATTGTCCAAGGCCCCCTCGGAGAGCATCTGAAGAAATGCCTTCATCAAGTCTTTGCCAAAGTAGTTCCACGCAAGATCGAGATGTTTGAGATTGTTCAACCCCCCGTTGGAGAGAGTGTTCATGAAGTCCTTCATCCCCTCAGGGCCAACATTGTTGTCCGCAAGATAGAGATGTGTGAGATTCTTCAAGGCGCCCTTGGAGAGGGCCTCGGTAAGCATCTTCATACCTTCGTTGCGTAGATCGTGATTGTTCAAGTCGAGCGACTACATGAAAGGAAAGGGGGGGGGGGGAGTATGGCAAACAAAGGAGGGGTATCAAACAAAGGAAAAGCACCTTACCGTCAATCGATCCATCGCCTCCTTGGATAGAGCGTCGGTAAATGCGCGCATCCCCTCCAGAGTGGTGTGACGGAGTGAATGCTGTTTGAATGCAAGGTGTGGTTGCTCCTAAGATCGAGTGTTTTGAGCTCATTCAAGCTCCCCTTGGAGATGGCCTCTGCAAACGCGTCCATCCCCTCGGTCCCGTTGTGATGGAGACTGAGAGTGACAAGATTCTCCAAGCCCCCAAGAGCCTTGGCAAATGCCTTCATCCCCGTGTCGCCGATCGAGCACCCCGTGAGATTGAGATGTTGGAGGTTGGTCCATGGACAGAGCTTCGAAGAATGTCTTGATTCCCTCCTCGCTACACTGGCTACGCCTGAACCCGAGGGTGGTGAGAGCATGGAAGACCCCCTTGGAGATGGCCTCCGTAAATGCCCTCAATGCCTCATCATCGATCTCGTAGGTGACGAGGACGAGAGTTTGGAGACGAGTCAAGGTGCCCTTGGAGAGCGCCTCGGTAAACGCGATCAATCCCTCCGATGCAATACGGTTGCACATGAGATTGTTGAGATTGTGCAAAGCCCCCATGGATAGAGCCTCAGCAAATGACCTCAGATGGGAACAAAGGGGACGGAAGGGAAGCGGCGAGAGGCGCGGCGGAAGTTGGGGGGTGGCCAATGACGGGCTGGACCACCTCCTCAGCAGAGAAAGGCGGGAGGACGGGCTTGGGCGAGGGCGAGCGCGACGACGGAGCGGACATGGCTGGGAGGGTCGGGATGGATAGGCTGAGGCTGAGAGAGTGGTGAGGTTTGGTATTGATTGAGGTAGTGTATCGAGACTATATCGCAGTAAACTATGTCAAACGGGTAAATGAATGGGCGAATGTAGGACCCTGCGACGGTGACTCGTGGCTAGCCTGCAAGGAGGGAACATAGAAACGCAAACAACTTCTAAAACAAAAAGGTCCATCGCGGATGCGACATGGACGGGGAAGTGGCACGGAGCGCGAATCGGAGGGACGGAGGATGTAAGGAGTAAGGAAGGGCGCGGCGAGCAGATGCCACTTGCTTGGGACTCGTAGGGACTCGTAGACTCGAAAGGAAGACTCGGAAGACTCGGGGCTTGGGGGTACTCAGGGGGCTACAGGTCACCAACAGGCGACACAACGGGTAAAACACACAAATCAACACTCCGCACTCAAACATTAACAGTAACAGGCCGGAAAAATACGTTAAACGAACCCCCTCTGGTGAGCAGATTCAGGAGTGTCCACCCATTCGTAGGCCATCGCGCGAGACGACGTGGCCTAGGTACTCGGCGGAGGTGGCGAAGAAGACGCACTTTGACATTTTGCACGTTAGACCGGCCCATATGAGACGCTCCAAGACGAGATCGAGACGACGCAGCATCTGTTCGAAGGAGGCTTCTGTCCTCTCTTCGAGCTTCGAGGGACGCACCGACTCCTGTAGACCAAACTCCGACGTCGTTCAAGTAGGGCATGCAGATTTCCCACGCGAGTCCACCTAGAACGGCGTCCATCACGCGGCACATGTAGGGGGCAACGGCGGAGGGGGGGGGGGGAAATCTGCGGAGGGGGGGGGGGGGAATGTGCGGACGGCGGAGGGGGGGGAACGGCGGAGGGGGGGGGGGGGGGAGGGCGGAGGGGGGGGAACGGCGAACGGCGGAGGGGGGGGAGGAAATCTGCGGAGGGGGGGGGAGGAAATCTGCGAAGGGGGGGGGAAATCTGCGGAGGGGGGGGGGGGACTGCAGAAGGGGGGTGAGACTGCAGAAGGGGGGTGAAATGCAGAGGGGGGGGGGGGAGGGGGAAGGGAATGCAGAGGGGCCCAGTTCTGTTACCTGCATTTCTTACCTTAAACGCGTGAACAATTACCGTAACGGTAAAAATAAAACTCCAATCCTCGAATTTCGAGACGAAAATCGGCGAACCAGGACTTGAGCCCAAGGAGAATCCGAATCTGCACGCCTTGCGCGACCACGGCGAACATAGAAAAAAAACTTTCAAATATTCTTACCGCACTCGCGGCGAATGGAACCACTACCTACTACACGTAGCACGTAGCATACTTTCTACACCCCCACTCCCCCGGCCCTTCTCCCCCCGCCATAAGGCGGCTCCCCCCGTGCACTACTAGGGGGATAAGGGTGAAGGGCTTAGATATGGTCCGGTGGCCCGCGCCCCCCCCGGTGATCTTTCCCCCCCTTCCTCCTGTGTCTCCGAGTGGGCGGCCGACTCTGTCCCGACTTATCCTGTAAACAGGAGCGGGACTTACCAATTTTTCGGTGGGCGGAGCTCTCGCTCCGCCCACCCCCTTCTCCGCGCTCTCTCTCCCCTCTCCTGCGGCACGCGCGATGGCGCGCCTGCGGCAGGCCTCCAGCTGCCCTCTGGCGGCCCCTGGAGGCTCCTGGAGGCCAGCTCAGGGGGCAGAGGAGGCTGGGGCTGGGCCCTGGCCTCCCCTGCCTCCCCCTCGCTGGCGCTCGTGAGCCTCCGGGGCCCCCACGCTGCACCTGTCTGCCTGTCGACCAGGGGGGGAGGGGGGGTTGGAGCAATGGGCTGGTCACGAGGGGCCAGGATGGGCGAATGGGGCGATCCTGTGGGGAAGGGAGTGGGTCAGTAGGGCAGTGGCCTCCTGGCAAGCCATCAGGCGTGCCAGGAGGATGAGTGGTTCCCCCATGGTCCATGGCAGGGGAGGAGTGGAGAGAGGGGAGAGGGGGGGGCTCGTGCCCCCCCATGGGGCAACCAAGTATAAACTTAGTTGTGCCACGGCGAACATAGAAGACGGTATATAGCGAAGAAAGCTCGTACTCGTGCCGAAATATTCATGCCAAAAGAGGCCTGAATACAACAAGGTGCAGAGGCAGAGGGGGGGCGAGGGGCGAGGGGCGAGGGGCGAGGGGGGCGGTAAAATGGTAAAACCCACCATTTTCCTCGGCAATGGTTCGTGGAGGCAGGTAAGCCCCCCAGGAGGTTTATCTTAGGCTTCGGAGAACGAGAACGGTCAAAAATGCAGCCCCAGCCCCCCTCCTAGCCCTGCTAGTTATAGTTATTTATAAATATCACTGTTTGACCGCCCTGCTATTTATATTACAAGTAGCATACCCTAAGATCTCGTGATAAAACCTCAAACTTGACTTGGTGCATTTTCACCTTTGGAAGTCAAAAGCCCTTTTTGACCGGCTACGTCTGGTCACTTAGCCCTAGCCGATTGTATCACGTATCACGTAACACGTAACAACGTAAGAAGCCCACCTTGGGGCTCTACTAGGGTTAAAACCATAAAACTTGCCGTCTGTGACAGAAATGAGGATTTTCTTTTCCTCCCCCCCCCCCCCCCGGCGTGCGAGGCGCGAGGCGCGACCCGCGCGTCGGCTCCCCCCCCCCCCCCCCCCCCCCCGCTCCCTCCCTCGACATCCGGATACCTAGAATCACATTAAAAGGCAAGGAAGAATAGGGGAATCAACACTCATATGAGAAAGTGGGAGAGGGAGGGTCGTCTCGCGCGCGCGATGGGGGGCTCCGCCTCCAAGCCTGACGAGGAGGTGGCGGCGGAACCAGGCGGCGGCTTCAGCGTGCGGATGACGCCCGCGCTGCTCGAGCGCGCCGCCGATTCGCCCGTTGCCTCGCAGCAGCTCGTCACTGCCACGCGCGCAGAGATCGAGACGCAGCTGCAGCTAGCGTTTGAGCAGGGCGCTGAGTACGCCCTCGCGGCTCTCAAGCAGCAGCAGGCGAGCGGCGGCGGCGCCCGACCCCATCCCACCTCATCCCAGCCCACCGGACTCATACCGCCATCTATTCTCCCCCCTTACCTCGAAGCATACACACACGCGCGCCCTGACACGGCACATATCTTTGTGCTGCAATATATGAAGGCAAGGAAAGGGCGGGAGAGGACAAGGAGGGGGGGAATCTCTGCACCCGGAACCTCTAATCGCGAATGGCCCTCTCAGGTGGAGGAGCGGACGAGGGAGCTCGAAGCGCAAATTGTCAATGCGAGGGAACAGACGGCCCTCAGAGAAGCAGAGATAGCCACCAAAGTGGAGGCGCTACACGAGCGTGAATATCGGTGAGAATGCCCTTGCACATAGAACAAAGGATTTCCTGTCGGTGACTCGCGAATCACTTATTATTCGCTGCACTGCTTTGCGATGCGCCCGCGCAGCTCATTGCTCCCTCACATGTCGGCCCATACAGTCCGCCGATGAAGCCAAGGGGGTGCAAGGAAGAGCGTGACATGGTACTCGAGTGCTATCAAAGCAATCGTGGCCGCTCACCGGGCGACATCGTCTTCGCTTGTGAAGTTCCCGTGAATAAGCTTGTTGAATGTGCGGAGCTCGTGCGACTGGCAACGCTTGAGAAGATCATACCTGGCAGTATGCCGCCGGAACAAGCTGGTTGAGCACTTTGTGGACCAGTGGGAGTAAAGGAATGCAATGCCAGCTAGGTGGCCGCCTCAGGAAATCTTCTCATGGGCAGTAGGCCAGCCAATAACAGCGATGTGATCCTCGCATCGATAAGAACTCGTCAACGCTGTGAGTTGCTTTCGTGCACCGGCAGCTGGGCCACATCAAAAACATATCTGTGCGGCCAGGAGAGGAAATCGGGGCAAGCATCTTGATGACATAATCGCCATCACACAAGATAGAGTACATGCGGCGGAAAGCCCTCGTCGTAGTGCACGACTTGGGCAGCAGATCTAGCCTCTTTGTATTCATGGAGCCCATCATGAGGTGCTGATCCCTCGCAAACATGATTTTCATGACGTCTCCATATCATGTGTGAGATGCACTTGTATCTGCTTGGCGGTCTCCATCGCAATGACGGCAATGTTGGGCTGCACCTTGTGACATCTTATCTATGAGAGCAACGCAAGCACAAGAGTTCAACTGTTGAGTTTCTTTCACTTGAAAGACAAAAATTCTTCTGTTCGCAGCTTTTGCGAGCTCACAATCGTCACCGTGGTCAAAAGCTGTGTATGTGTATGCTATTGTACCAGCATGGTTGCGCCTTATGCCACGTGTGCTTGTGGCTTCCTCCTCGGTGGATTTGGCGCGTGTAGTAAAGTGCAGCGCAGGACATGCGTAGGTACGGCTCGCTGGATCGGGCCAGCCTTACATTCTTACAGTGAGAAGTGGGAGGGGAGGCAAGCTACTCACGCGAAATTTTATTTTCATGTTTACGTGAAAGATTGGATCTACGTGAGCAGCGATGGCGATAGCAGCCGTCGCTCTCTGGCGGGCTGTCCGCTAGAAGACAGCGCGGCCGCAGCAGCCATTTCTGGCGTTGCCCACAGATGAGAAAGTTGCCCACGGCACATCTTTGTGCGGGACCGCTGGCAGCTGGTGCTGCGATGGCGATGGATGCACGAATGCACGAACGATTATCCGGCTCAGCTGCCACTCACTCGCGCTATGTCTGCGCTCGCGCTGGAATCCTCGATACGAATTTTCTGAGGTATCGGTATATCTTCCGAAATACGGCACTTTCACTTTAATGTTGAAGTAAAAAATCCTGTTTCTTTTCCGGTGCCGCCCGTGAGTGCGTGGCGTCACCCTCGGTTGGGGGTGATCAGTCTGGCCGCACGGGTGCATGCCCGCGCGGTCACATTCGACGCCAGGTTGTATGAGCAGCCGCAGCCGGCGACGAGCTTTCTCTTCACGAGGGGTCTTCAAAATATAGGGGGGGGGGGGGGGGGGCAGCGGCAGGGGGGGCGGCCTTTTCTCCTTTCTTTTTACGTATTGTAATTGTATACCAATACCAATGTTTTGCGGTTTCTTTGTTCTTTGTCTCTCCGCACCGACGCAACACGCGCGCACAATCTTCTTGACCCTGACTATTGCTATCTTCATGCGGAGGCGGGGATAGTAAAGTGCGAAAGTTTTGCACAAGCACAAAACTGCTTGGGGGGGGGGGTCATGGTTAGGCGCAAAACGTCTTACACTCTTGCACTTACCTAACCCTACACCCTACCCCTCGGCACACCCAAATCTCGGAGAGCGTTTTGGACAGGAGGATAAGGAGACCCAGAGCGCTTGGGGCTTCTCTTATTACAACCAATATGCACACTGTGGTATTTGCTTTAGCTTTGGCACTTGTTTGCAACAGCTACCATCCCATTAGAGCTCCATCTAGGCGGCATGCTATCTACCCTTGCAGAGTGTGAATTCCAATCGCAAAAGCGCAGCGACACGATATTCGGGCTAGGCACACACAAACACACACGAACTTCATCCATCCATCTACATTCCTTTGCCAACTGGGGTCATACATCGCACACATGAAACAGGACGATATTTTGTGTACTAGTACAAGCCGATTCGTGGGAGGAGTGCTGTGTTGCCGTGTGCATGCATACACGCGTGGCGCCCCTAATTTGACTGCTACAATCGAATCGACTCACTTCATGAGGAGGCTGCCGTGCTACTGATCTACAAAGGATGGGTGGACGAAGCTAGCAATCGTCTGAGATGCTTGCTGATCTAACAACACGACTCACTGCTCGTGCATGACGTTGTCGCCGTTGCTCCTCTTCTCGCTCTCTTTTTGCGCCTCTTGCACAAAGGCGAATTTGGCGTCGAAGTCTTCCTCGACGGTCTTGGCGTTGGTGGCCTCCTCTTTGGGCGAGCTGTCCCCGTCGGGAAGTGCCGCAGCGGGAGCTGCGACTTCCTTGATTTCGAGCTGGACCCTTTCGGGCTCAGGTGGCTTGACCTTGGCACTGAGCGGCACACGCAGAGTCAACTTCGAGCCATCCGATTCACGGAAGGCCTGCACGGCACGCGCATCGTATACATCGAAAGGTAGGCTGACCGAGTATGATGCTGATCGCTGCTGTACTCCATCCTTATCGAGACTGGCCTTGATCATCAACTTGCCCTCCACAACTTCAACGTGAAGACGTGCGTCCGGCTGGATCCTGAAGGACATCTCCACGGCATCGTCCTTCTCTACCCAGTGCGGCCGGCGAGAAAATGGAGACTCGAAGGCGTCGAGTGCTTGCGCAATTGAGTTGAAGTTCCGATGGGTAGGGCTTGCGAGAAGGCTTGATCCGAACGAAGGCCTTGGCGCAGCGAGTGCGTGCGTCGTGCGCATGAGCTCGTCGAACATGCTGTCAAAGGGCGAGGAGAATGCTCGGTCGAAGCGGCCGAACGAGTGCACGGGCACCATGGGCCTGTAGTACATGTAGGCCGCGGCGGGCGAGACGAGTGTCATCATGAGCATCAGCATGGCGTTGGAAGTGGAGAGCGCAGAGACTGCTGTTGGTGGACGGGTCGCGATGACGGCTGATGAGGTGGCGCTCACGATGAGTCAGCGACAAAAGGACGCCGGACGTGTCCAGGTGACAAGGGAGAGAAAATGAGAAGAAAAGAGGGGAGAGAGGGATGTCGCGAGGCCTCTCGACGCGTCTGGCCCCTTGGGAAGAAAAGAAAAGGCGCCACCACTCAACGGATTTCCCGGAACTTCAAAGAGTGCTGGCATGATTAGAAAGAAAGGAGGAAAACAAGAAGGAATACGAAGTTGGAGAGTACCGGAAATCCAGGTTCATGAAAGAGAAGAAGTGTGAATGAATGAAACATACGTGAAGGGTGAAGAAAACAAGAGAGAGTCCGGGGGGCGGCGTCGGGCGCCTGGCTCGCCGATGGCGGCGCCGGCGCTGCAGGCGTGCGGCGCCGCGGCGATGCTCACTGTGGGGGTAAGGAGCTCATCGGCATCACTGGTGAGCGGCGGCCTTATCCTCGCACTCGGCGCGGCCGAGGCCATCGCGAGCCATCCATGGTGGCTCTCTCGCCTCTGGTCGCGAATCGATCCGGCCCGGTGCTACCCGTTTGGAGCGGTCAGGCTTCCTGCGCTCCTACGCTTCTGTGCCGCAGTGATGGCGGTGGGTGCGGCCTTGCTGATCGTGCTCGAAATGATCGTCAAAATCCTCTTCCATCAGGTTGCCGATGGAGCTCCGCGCATGCGCGCTCAGTTGGTGCTCTTGATGTCTCTCCTCACAATGGTCATAGGGTGCTTGGAAAGCTATACCACACGGTGTATTCAACATTCAGGCGATGCGCGCGTGTGGCGTTCTATTGCTACGTTCGTCCTTGTATTGACTGGCGGCACGTTAAGTGACGCATTGGCAACCTGTGGCATCGTGGGACTCCTCATTTATCGCACGTTCGTGCTAGTGAAGACCGATGGGCGCTTGTTGATGCAATCAACATACGGCTCCTTTGAAAGTGCGGCGTACGACGATTGTGTACGGCGTGCTACCCGGCTTCCAGGCGTCGATACGATATACGATGCATGTTTCTGGGAATTGGAAGGGAAAGGGGCCGCTGTGGGGGCTCTGCGTTGCATTCTCGACTCAAACTCAAGCGGTCATGGCAGCAACGATGTGATGAAAACTATCAATCACGTCCGCAGCATTTTTAATGGCACGCCAGCAGCACATGACTTGTCGATACACGTCGAGATGCACACTGTGCGTTGAAATTTGTCGCATCACACCTCACCGATGCTGACTCGCGCGGAATCCATTTCGATATGTTGCAAAGCTCTTTCAATTTACGTTTCGACTCAAAGCATGCGTGGACTTGTCTACTTACACTGCCCCTCCGTTGTTGCTCTTGATCTTGCTTTTTTTTCACCATTAGTTCCCTCCAGTATCTAGTATGATACTTTCTTTCTTCTGTTCTGCATTCGACCATAAAACTCGTGAGAGACACATGCAAGTACAACTACTACGTGCGAGGGTACCGCGTGCACCCGTGGCATACCGTCGAAGCGATGTGCTCAGCTTGTGCTGGTATACCGCTGACGAGAGTGCACGCGGCCTTCCAACTCCTAATGCTCTCATGAGCTCAAGACACACCTGAGAAATTTATACGTTTGCTTGCGAACGCCCCCGATGTCCTGTCATACATGATAGCATATGCACATATTAATCTATACATACGGTTTTGTTTTGTGTTGCCGAACTGAACTTTTTCAGTTCGGGGTGTCGGGATGGGCAATAGTGTGATGAGCGTTCAAAACAAAAAAACTCAACAACATATTTCCCTAGGATTCTGATTAAGACAAACACCTTTTGAAGATGTCGCGTCGCACGTGGCTTTGGGTCTCTACCTTTGACCTTTGTAGCCACGCCCCTTAGACCCTTCCTATTCCACCCCAACCTGCAACCTGCCCTGGGGCTCTGTTGCATCCAGAGTATTTTATACTCTATGCGGATGCGGTGCTTCTATCAATGTGTGTAGTGTGTGAGAAAAATTGAGTGAGTTTTGTTGTCGCCAATGAGTTGTCCGGAAGCTTCGCCGCATTGCACCCCGAGTGTTTTTAGTTTGTGCGCTTGTGGTTGTCCATATTTGTACCATTGATTTGTGCTTGTGCGATGTTGCGTTAGTTTTCGGAGTCTTCTTGTTGGTAAGTGAGTGATGTGGGGGTAGTGACTCGTCTTTCCTACTTGATGATTCCACCTATCACCTATCACAAGAAGACCTCCTTACGTGAGAGGCGCACACCACGCCCCAAGTGCGAGTAGCAAGCGCAGACTGCTTACCACTACCAGTGACTGAAACGTCCATTTTACTTAATATAGGAAGCTCAGAGCACTAAATTGCCGCGAAGCACCTTCAAACAAAGGTGCTTCTATCCGCCTCTTAAGAGGTACATTAGATGTTAGAGGAAGGAGGAAGGGCTAAATCACGTAATTCATATTTATTTCATACACGATACAATTGCAATAATGCCTGAAAACATTTGCTGTGCTGCAGCAGCCTGCGGCGCACGACGCATGTTCTCGTGAAATGTCGGCGCTTCTCTAATTTCTCCCTCTGAAAAGGCCCTCTGCCTCAGTTGCACTTCCACCCTCAGCCTGGCATGACTACATTCCTGGGCAACGTCGTCATGCAGTCAACCACTGCAAGGTTGGAGCCAGGGCGGGCCCATCAACACCGTAACGTGGCAGGGGGGCACCTTGGTGCGGCCCGTGGGAAGCGCTCCTCGAGGCAGGTCTGTTGCGGCTATCCTACTGATGTACAGACACTTCAGTCACGCCTAGAAGGTGGTGTTGCTATTGCCGGGTCGGCGGCGCAGAATGCGGCGAGATGGCCAAGTCGTCTTCGTTCCGTCCGTCTAGGAAGCGTCCCGTCGCACCACCCTGCGGCCATGCGTAGTTGATCGTTCCACCCGAAGTCACACTCATGATGTGCTGTTGCCAGATACGGTTGATGCGCCGACGCTGCTGCCACCTTCGGAGCAGCCAGCAGCCGAGCAGCGTGGCAATCAGAGCGGCGATAATGACGGGGATGGCGACTTCCAATGGCAAAGGCAGGAACGATGGCCCCTGCTCCCCGGATGACGCGTCGGGCAAGTCATCGACGGGCATGGCGCCGCCACCAGCCGGGCGCAGAGCGGCGCGGGCGGCGCCACCAGCCGCCAGCGGCCTCGCTCTATCCCTCAACTGAAAAATACTGAGGGATCTGGCTCCTCAGTTAAATGTGGAAGTAGGCTATTGGCCTAGATGGGGAAAACAGAGGGGGGGCATGGGGGGCAGGGAGAGGGGGCAGTAGGATGCGCGCCCGGCAGCCTGCGTGCAAGGTTATGGCTGGCCGAGGCATGCTGCACGGGGGACGCGTCGATTAGCGGACCGACGCTTGCCCGCGCTCGTGTCGGACGTCGGCCCTCCGCGACTCCACGATAGTGATTTCGATTTCTGGCCTGTTTCCGCGTTTTCTTGTTACGCATCGCTGTGGGGGCTACCGTGGGGGTCGGAGGCCCAAAGGGCACCGGATATGTGCTAGTTACACCTATCCAGTCCCTATATCAAAAATCTCGTAATGAATCCTCAATCTTGACTTGCGACTTGGTCAATTTTCACCCTTAGAAGTTAAAATAGATGTTTGACCGCGCTACTACGCCCTACATATTTCTTTTATGATTCTGCCTAATATTAATATACCCATTTCCAGTAGCATACCCTAATGATCGCGTGATATAAAACCTCAATCTTGACTTAGTGAATTTTCACCCTTGGAAGTTAAAAGCCCTGTTTGACCTAGGACCTAGCCTAGGTCAAACAGGGCTTTTAACTTCCAAGGGTGAAGCTAGGTCAAACAGGGCTTTTAACTTCCAAGGGTGAAAATTCACTAAGTCAAGATTGAGGTTTTATCACGCGATTTTTAGGGTATTACACTGGAAATGGGTATATTAGGCAGAATCTTATAAGAAATATGCACATTTTCGACGCCATTCGACACACAGACCCAAAAACGTTTTCGCGCTCGTGCGAAATTGAAATTGACGTCGACCACAAAAGTGCACCACAGGTCGCGCTTAGGGCTGCCTAACGTTTACTTTAGGGCCCAACGTTCAGTTAGCGTTCGACTAAAAACTCAAACATTGTTGATGTTCACTTGTGTTCAAGGCCAATCCTCAACGTTGTTCTTGTTCAGTGGTTCTCCTCACCTGTTCCTGTTGTTCAGGCGGAGACTCTTCGGCGGCTCGGCGGCGTAAGGACCCAGCTCGGTCGCCAAGTCCCAGTAGATCAGACGCATGCGGCCCTCATCGTTGCGCCACAGATCGTCGCGTTTGTGCCACACCCACAACGAGCCGTTGATGCTCACGAACTAGTCTCCCGCGAGCGAGTTGAGGAGCGCGTAGGCTTCGACATCGGTCTTTGGCGGCGGCGGCGCGTGCTGCATGCTCGCCGGCATCTCGGTGGGGTCGCGGTTCTCGTACTCGTAGGTTGGCGCAGCAGGAATGTACATAGGCGCAGCAGGGATGCGCCAATACCTCGGTTGCCCGGCATCATCGGCAACCGTTGAGCGCCTCTTCTCCGTGGTTGGATTTGCCTTTTCAAAGTATCGCAAGAGTGCGCATTCCGACACACTCGAAGCGGCAGTCTTTGCAAAGCTGAATGTGGAGTGATTGTGATTGTGTGCGGTGTGTGTATGTGGTGTGGCGGCGTGCACTTCGAGCAAACGATGCGCGATGCGTGCGTGTCGTGGTGTTTCGTTTCGGCCCATCTGGTATTCGTTTCAGTCATGAGTCTGAGGTGCCTATGTGCTATGCGTAGGAGTGGGGTGGTGTGTAATAAGTGCTCTCTATGTGCATCATAAGCTACACCTATACTATTTTTATTTTTAACAAATTTTTATGGGTCGCGGCGCGGCAAAGGAACGGAACTAGCGCTAACTCAAGACAGGACTCCCTGCCGCGGCAAGCGCAAGCACCCTTCCCCCTTATGCCACCCAGCTCTTCACTAGCTACCTGCGCTAGCTGTAGCGCCCCTCCCTCCACACTCAAACAGCCCCCCACGCCAGGATCCTGTTCTGGTCTCGCAGGCAAGGGGGCCTAATGGGAGGGAGAGGAGCAACTCCTCAGAGAGGAGCTGTGGGGAAGGAGATGTCTGAGTGGGGGCGCTATACCCTTGCGCTAGGCATGGGCAGCGACGCCGCCTCAAGACATGTCCTCCCTCTTGTCTTGAGTCGAAATTATTGGTGCTTGAAAAAGAGGGCGAGGGGGGTTGTGCTTCTTGGGTTGTTGGTAGTTGGAAGAGGGAGTGGGATAGGGAGTCAGGTATTGGAAGAGGGCCCAAAGGGCACTGAGTTGTAGGTGCTTGTGGCCCACAAGAGTGGGGTGAAAACGATAAGTGCAAGTGTATCAACATGGGTCTTGAGTTTGAGTTGAAAATTTTGGTGCTTGAAACAGAGGGTGAGGGGGTTCGTGCTGTTTGGGTTGGTTGTGGTGTGAAGGGGGAGTGGGAGAGGGAGTCTAGTGTTGAAAGAGGGCCCAAGGCAGGGCACTGAGCTGTAGGTACTTGTGGCCCACAGGAGTGGGGTGAAGAAAACAAGTGTGTCAACAAGTTGGGAAACAGAGGCATGGGGTGCTCTCCAGGGAAGATTGATGGTTGTGAAGTGCCCTCCCATGATGGGTGCACTGATGGTAGAGGTTTCCACCATGGGAAGGGCAGCTGAGCTGCCCTCCCACATGAGGTGCTCTTGGGGTGGGAGGGTTTCCCACTGTTGGAGGGGGTCTCAAAGACCCCCTGCATGCTACGCAGAGCCATGGTGGCAACCTGTTCGGTGCCAGTGCTCGCCACCCCGCGCGCTTGCGCGGGTGTGGTTTGGATGGGCTGGATGGGCTTTGAGAGGGCTTTCTGACGAGCCGCCTCGGGCGGCATGGGGCGTCCCAGGTGGGGCGCGGTGGCGAGGGTCGCCTGGGGCTCGGGAGCGGTCGCGGCACGCTCCATAGGTCAAACTATAACAATAGTTTGGTAGCTACACCTATACTATAGCTATAGCTAGAGAGAGAGAGAGAGCCACTTTTTAATATAATGAGAGGCCCGCCGCAGGCGAAGCCGAAGCCTACGGTGTGTGCACATTGCTAGCCAGACACTCGACACCGGCAACTGTGTTCAACACTGTTCATAGTGTTCAGTCGCCGCTTCGTGTTCTTTTGGTTCTTGTTCAACTGCTCGTTGTTGTTCTTGTTCGGCTCAGAGGCTTGTTGCTAAGTGTTGTTCTTGTTCAGAATCTGAACAGTGTTCAGCGCTTAACGTTAAGCAGCTCTAGTCGCGCTGTGCGACGCGCGCCTGCGTTCCGTCCGTCCAGGTGTGGTTAGTTTTCGCCCTGTTTGGTTTAGTTTGTGTGGTTCCGTGCCCCTTAACTTTTTGAGTCCTTGCGTTGTAGTCTCCCGTGTCTACCTCGGACCTAAGAAGCTCTCATTCTCACTCTCTCTCTTCCACTAGCTCGCTAGCTAGCCTCGTCCCTACTCTCCGACGCCACGCGTCGCAATCCTCCGACCGTAAGTCCACTTCGTCGCTCGTGGCGCTCGATGGCAGACACTGTCAGACCCGATTCTTACTATGACCTATCAGACATTTTCCCGCCAGCAACAATCAACGAACCTTCCACGACCGCGTCAGCTGCCGGCTCGATCGAACGGCCCTCTGCCTATGAGCCTATAGTCATCGCGTGTTCGACACCGAGCCGCTTTCGCCGGGGCTTTCCGCTCACGGTCAAAAATGTCGACCCCCCCCATATTAGTACTTAAAAAGCCGTGTTTGACCGCCCTATTTGACCGCCCTATCATCTCTCACCCAACCCCAACCCGCAACCCGGCTCTCATAGTCACAGTGCTCACAGCAAGTCGACTCAAGCCTTGCAAGGCCTTCCCTAGGGATAGGGAGGGAGCCAAACCCCTCCCAACAGCACTCGCACCGATCAACTTAGCCTAATAGTTCCTTCAGAAATACCAGCGATAAGGGCTTATCAGGCACCGTCGTTGTGTCGTTGTCGTTGGCTCACATGATCTCGCATTCGATCTCCCCGCTGCTTCCACTTATTTCTCTGCCGCTGTGAAGTCTGAAGTCTCTCTCTCCATTCACGCCGCACCTCCCCCAGCCCCCCCCCCCCCCTATCACATACACGTTCCGTCGACCCTCTTTCCTCCTCCTCGGCCGACGCAGAGGGCGAGAGAGAGGGTGAGAGGGTGAGAGGGTGAGAGGGGGAGCGAGCGAGCGAGCGAGCGAGCGAGAGAGGGTGGTAGGTAGCTAGGTCAGAAGATGCAGCTTACTGTGCTGCTCTCTCCGGTCCTCGCCTACGCATGGGCTCCACGCCTCCTCGTTCCCGCACACGCCACAACGCGAGTGAAGCTCGCTCTCGAGGCGGATCTCTCAGCAGAGGTGCTCCGCCGGCGAAACCTCGCCATCATCAGCCACCCCGATGCGGGCAAGACAACGTTGACGGAGAAGCTGCTCCTGTACGGTGGTGCGATCAAGCAGGCCGGCGCCGTCAAGGCAAAGGGTGAGCAGCGACGAGCCACCTCAGACTTCATGGAGCTCGAGCAGGAGCGAGGAATCTCTATTTCGAGCACTGTTCTCTCATACGAGTACAGGGGGAAGCAAGTCAACGTGCTGGACACGCCCGGGCATCAGGATTTCTCCGAGGACACATATCGTACTCTCGCAGCGGCGGACAACGCGGTGATGCTAGTTGATGCTGCCAAGGGCCTTGAGCCGCAGACGCGCAAGCTATTTGAAGTCGCAAGGCTGCGCCGCTTGCCTCTCTTCACCTTCATCAACAAGTTGGATCGGCCGTCGCTCTCGCCGTACGAGCTCGTCGACCAGATCGAACAGGAATTTGGTATCTCCTGCTGCCCCCTCCTCTGGCCCATTGGGTCCGGCGATCGGTTCAAGGGCGTCCTGGAGCGTTCTGCAAACAAGGTGCACTTGTTCAACCGCGGAGAGCGCGGCAAACGAGCCGAAGAAACTATTGTCTCTCTCGACGACCCGGAGCTCGAGGCATTCATCGGGGACAGCGAGCTGCATGCCCAGCTCATGGATGACGTAAGCTGCCAAACAGTCTCCGAAAGTTTGCATCGGGCATGCGTGTCGATTGCCATGGAGGACCGCCGTTTGAGTGACTGGACTTGCCTTGTCCCTTACAGGTGGAGATGCTTGATGGACTCATGGAGCCACTAGACATGGAGAAGCTCTTGCGCGGCGAGCAGACTCCTGTACTATTCGGTTCAGCAATGACCAATTTTGGAGTGCAGCTGCTTCTTGACACCCTTATGAGCTTGGGCTCGCCGCCGCTCGCCCGCGCGCTTGACGCAGGTGACGAAGCGGACTTTACTTCGGGCGAGCTGTCGGGCGACGAGGAGACTGTCGACCCGGCTAGCTCGGAATTCTCGGGCTTTGTCTTCAAGCTCCAGGCGAATACCGACCCTAAACACCGTGATAGAATTGCGTATGTTCGGATTTGCTCTGGCCGGTTCGAGAAGGGGCTCAAAGTGAAGCACTCACGGCTGCGAGGGCAGCAGCTCACCATCTCGCAAGCACAAACGATGTTGGGTGCCGACCGGTCGACCCTCGAGGGTTGGTCGTACCCGGGTGACGTAGTTGGGATCCCCTTTTCTCCGGGCCAGATGGCAATTGGCGACACGCTTTACACCGGCTCGAAGCGCATCTCCTATTCGAAGATTCCTTCTTTCTCGCCGGAGATCTTCGCGCGGTGTATCAATCCAACACCTTCGAAATACAAGTCATTCAACAAGGGCCTCGAGCAGCTGCTAAACGAAGGGGCCGTTCAGCAACTCGTCGAGCGTGGAGATACAGGTGCGCTATTACCGCGTTCCTGCGGCGCGTAAACCGTGTCTTTCCTGGCCAACTCCATGGTAACCTACAATATCGCCTACGCCTCGTGGGGTGCTGCTAACGTACCACTCTCGTCCTCGCGCGCAGGTGGTGGGGTGCCCATACTAGCCGCGGTCGGCCCGCTACAACTTGAGGTCGTCAGCTCCCGTCTGAAGAGTGAGTATGGGGTGGATGTGACCTATGAGATGATGCCGCAGACGCAAGCCCGCTGGGCCATGGCCGGATGGGATAAGGTCGATGAGGCCATCAAGGGGCGCAAGTTGCTCAACGTCAAGGCCTTAGAGGATGTGTACGGCCGCCCAGTCCTCTTATTTGCGAGCGAGTGGACTCTCAACAACGCGGTGGCGGAGTTTGGAGAAGAGCTCCAACTTCGTCCATATGCGCTTGCCCCCGACGTCCAGGAGCGCCGCCGCAAAAAGTGATCCAAAGAACTGCGGTGATGTTCATGCCCAACGCGATAGTGGGGTGATTATTGTCGTATCGCCAACGTGCAGCCATGGCCGAGCCCTAGCTTTCACCCATAACACGACATTCGCTAGCTAACTATCGCTAATATCGCTCACTCGATCTGCTGCATCGTGTGCACATTATGAGCATGACAAATACTTCATAATCTTCTCACGTAGCATACTTTCTACACCCCCACTTCCCCACCACCACCAGGCAACTAACTTTATAGTTGGTTGCCATGGAGCGCGGCGCCGCTCCCCACCTCTCCTTCGGGCCCCCCGCCGCGGGCGCCCCCCCAGCACCCATGGAGCTGTCGCTGGCGAAGCGACCGCGTCCGCCCGCAGAGGCCAAGCAGGTGAGCGCGACCCCGGTCGCGCCGCACGGCCCGTGGCCCCGGCCACACCAAGGAAGGCAGCCATGCTGGCCCACCCCATGGTGGGCCACAGGCTGTGACAAGCACCACACCAGCACCAGACCAAGAGAGACAACCACCCACCAGGCATGCCTTATGGTAGAGGCCTCTCTCACCCTGGTGACGGCCGCGCTGCCTCGGCGGCGCGGCCCGAGACCGGGTGGCCCTTATGGGCACAAACTCAACACCACCAGCAAAGCGCACATGGACACTGCCCCACCAACAGCTCAGCACAAAACCCCACAAATGAGAGACTGCTTGGATGCGCCTTGGGGCGCACACTACGCCGCCATACCCACCACGCACACAGACGCACTCACCGCCTCACCACCCCCGACCGCCCCTGCCATTCAGGAGCCGCCCTCGGATGAGGAGCAAGGCACCATGGACTCAGAGGCAAACTTCGAACTGTCCTTCCACCAAGAGGGCGACTACACTTTCCTAGACGCCACGGTCTACGCCGCAATTGTAGAGCTCCTATTGGAGCTCGAAGGAGTCGACCCGGAGCCGGACTTTTGGGCCCGCTCCATTCGCGGACCATGGCACATCGCTGTCAATGAAGACTGCGCGCAACAATTCAGGGAACGCTATGGCGACATCACCACGCTCCGCATCAACCAAACCGACATCTCGGTCCGCGTCCAAGTGGACTCCATTGACGAAAAGATCAATAAGAAAGGCTCTACGTCACGCAAAGCGCTATACAACGCCCTCCAAGACGTTGCGGCGCACTTGGTCATCGAGGCCGAAGGCCTGGCACAAGCAGCCCAAATCAACCTGAGCGCAATCATCCTGGCAATCGAAAAAGTAGGGCTCACCTTCTTGAAGGGCAACCGAGAACGCATGAAGCTCGAAGGCGAAGCAGGCACGTTCGTGTCCAAGGCAGCCTATTCGACCCGTTGGCCTTGACTGGGAGAAAGCCTTCGATAGAGTAAGCTGGGAGTTTTATCATTTAGCTCTCAAACTTCTCAACTTCGGTCCAAACTTCCGAACATTGGCAAAGGCTCTCACGAGTGAGGAAGCCCGGCCAATACGCACGATTAAGACCAACGGTGGGAGAAGCTACCCATTTACCGTGGGCAGCGGCATGCCGCAGGGATGCCCGCTGTCACCGCTCACGTTTCTACTGACCACGGAAGCACTCACTAGAGCCATCAACGGCGACGAAGACATCAACGGCGTGAACCTCAATGGCTATAGCCTGAAGATAAGCCAATTTGCCGACGACACGGCGCTGATAACACGCGACTATAAGAGTCTACAGAAATCACTGCAATGGGTGGAACTGCACGAGAAAGCGACGGGCGGCAAAACTAACGCTGACAAATTCCAAGGACTAAGAATGGGCTCCCAGAGACTTCGTAAGCCTCCGTGGGACATGCGAAAATACAACTGGATAGAAAACGATGAATATCTGACTATCTTGGGCGTCCTTCAGATGGGCAGGAATACAACACCCCCCGACTTAAATCGAGACGTCTCCCGATGTCGAGCCAAGAGAGTTCATTTAACCATACGAGACGAGAGACCTAGAAGAGGAGGATTAACCCATGGATCCAAAGCGAGCACAAAATCGGCAGCTTAGCGCGGCGGCCCCCGATTTCGTACGTCACGTCCTACCACGTTCTCCCTTTTACAGGAGTTTTGCTCGGGCAGTTGCGCTGGGTCAGGCGCTGACGCGACGCTAATCATCCACTTCCGGTCGACTTAGCGCTACGATTGTGAACGAGAACGAGTACGACTCGAAGGCAGATCAGGAGGAGTACGACTTGTCTCTTGAATTCGACGTGGAATAACTTGATTGGATTGGGAACTTGAGCTTGGACTTGAAGAGGAGTCTACAGCGGAGTGAGCTTGGGGTTGAACCGGACGGCGGTCGAAAGTGGTGTCGTACGACTCAACTAGATCAGCACAACGCCGAAGCAACTCAATTCGAGACTCCCAAGTAGCTTCAGAACGAGGATAGCCGCGCCATTTGACGAGATACTTGAATGAAACTCCATCGCCCTTGCGATCGAGTAACTCTTCGACCAAGTACTCATCTTCAGCGAGCGGAGACGAATCGGTGACGGTGAAGTACGGACGAAGATTGGAAATGTGAACTTCATCCTTGACTTGACGATTTTCGAGCTGCAGCGAGTCACCTACGCCTGTCGACCAGGCGCCGACATCATCCAAGTATGGCATACAAATCTCCCATGCCAGCCCACCGAGAACGGCGTCCATGAGGCGGCACATATACGAGGGACCGGATTGAACACCAAAAGGCAAGTAATTGAACTCGTACTTGCCGCGATGAGTAGTGAACGCGGTGATATGTTTATCGGACTCTTTGATCGGTATACCCCAGAAACCAGATGCCAGGTCCAGGGTGCAAAGGAATAGAGAATCAAGGTTGCCTTGGCCGGACGACAATCGGTCGATGGCTTCTACCGTGAGGGGAAGAGGGCTGTCCTCTAGACGAAGCTTGGAGTTGACGTCGCGATAATCTACGCAGAAACGTACGGAGCCATCCTTCTTAGTGACTAGCACGACTCGAGAGGCCCACGACGAATTTGATTTCCTAATGATGCCCGCGGACTCCATCTTGCAAACTTCGTCCTCTATGATCTTCTCACCCTCTCGTCCAACTCTAGACGCAGGTTGGCTGGAGAGGCGGCAGCCCTATGGTGAGGTACAACCCGGTGGCTTTCTGGTGTCCAGTGCCGTGCTCCCAGGGTTGGACGAATTGGGTCGGGGTCAACCCCCCGACTAAACGGCGAGCTTCCGCATGCATCCGAGGGTTCTCAACCGCTACAAACGGAGCAGTGGCGGAGGCCATTGACTTGAAGACGCGGGCGGCCGACTCAAGAGCGGCACGACGTCCGGGTTCTTGGGGGTCTTAGTCGTCGAGACGCGGCGCCGTCATGGTGGCATCGGAGGGGCGGCAGCGCGTGAGCGCAGCGCGAAGGGCCGGGTGACCCGCGTAACGAGAAATTTGCCAGAAGCGGGCTCGCGCTCGAGACCAGCTACCTGGATCCCATTCCGAGAGGCCCGAATCGGCCGGAAGCCCAAGGCCCGTTCGGGAGGGGCTCACATTGGCGACGAGAAGACGTGCTTTTGCCGAGGGGACGGTCAAGAAGTGCGTCCGGTAGCGGAGACGATGCGGAGTAATTCGTAGGTGGAGGAGGAGCCCGACGATTGTCAGCGCCAGTCGTCTTGCGGTTCGAGTTGTTGTTTTGCGATTTTAATGCCTCGGCCACCGCCGCTTGGACGGCGGCGACCATCGAAGCCGTAGTGTCCACGGGGTTAGAGGCAGCCTTAGCAACCTTGGCGACCCCCACGGAACATCCTGGGACCGGAGAATGTTTGGGACGAATCTTCCTGCCGTCGGCCGAGGAGAGGCGGACGGAGAGAGAGAGAGAGAGAGTCTCGCAGAGCGACTGCAGAACGAGAAGTCGAAGTCATGCCGGTTTATTACCTTAAACGAGCCAACAATTATAGTAACAGCAAAAACAAAATTCGAATCGCAAATTTCGAGACCAAAATCTGCAAACCTGGACTTGAGACCATGGGGAATCCGAATCTGTGTGTCTTGTGCGTCTGTGGCAACACGGGGAACTGTTCAATTGTAATTGTGAGCGCGTACCTTACACGAATATTCATGCCTACAGCCTTCAGTTGGGCAGGAATACAACAGGCCAGCCCATCCCTCTGACCAGCCCCTCCTCCCCCTGGGCCCCCCTGATCAGGACCCCCCAGCCAGCTCCAGTCGACTGGCAGGGGCTCGAGAGCCAGCGATGGAGAGGCAGGAGGGGCCAGGGTCATGCCCCAGCCTCACCTGCCCCCTGAGCTGCGCTCCCAGGCCCCTGCTGGCCTCCTGGGGACCTGAAGAGGGGCCGCAGGCGCGCGCCATGGGCCCCCGCCGCAAGGAAGAGAGGAGGAAAAGGGAAGAGGGAGGGGAGGGGGGAGTGGCAGCTCTCCCCTCCGGCGTTTACGTGTCTTCTCGCCCCGTTTGGGTAAGAGAAGACGGGGGCGCCAGAACCAGGAGGGAAGGGCCGCGGCTCGCCGCGGCCACTCGCTCTTGCGAGGAGAGATTAGCGTTTCTGGGCTCCTATTCATGAGTGCCCCCCCCCCCCCCCTGCGTTGCTTTTACCCGAAAGGGGTTTTCCCCCAGCGTGGACTCGAGGAGAGGACGTGCTGGGGTGCGCGGGGTCGGTGCATGCACTGGGGGGAGGACGAATATCGGGGGGAGGGGGCGGGGCCCCCTCCCCCCGGTAGCACTCGGACACCTGGCTCGTCAGGCATGGCGGGATTCCGGGACGGGAAAGTTGTGTCCAATTAGCTAGTGGGGTTGGCTAGGATATAACATAAATTATTTTATTTATTTATCCCTCCCCCCCCGCGCGTGACGTTTTCCCTCTGTGTCTTGACTACGCTCTGCGCCACCGCTCGAGCGCCCTCCGTGCCCCCTCGTCCGTCCTCCGTCCCTGTTCTCGTGCTGCTGCGCCCCGTGATGGCTGAGAGCGCGCCCATGTCTTCGGCCCCGTCCCCGCACGCTTCCTCGACTCCCCATTGTCCCCCTTCCATGCTCCAATCGGGCCATACACTGTCTCATGTTACAGCTCATCCTCCACTCACACCCTGTCGTACCACAGCCACAGCTCCACATGATCCACAACACAGTCAGTATGTATCATCGCAATTAATTGTAAAGTTAGTTTGCTCTCATTAGAGAAAACGACTTGTCCGGCTAGCGCATAAGCATAAGCACAGGTGAGCGATGCCAACGCGAGCTGTGGGTATGGACGATCGCGTTGCGACTAGCTACTCCACCACCTAGCGACGAGTGGGCTGCAAACACTAGAGTGCTGCATTTCGAATCACGCACAGGGTGGAAAATACAACGATTAGGAGAGCATGTCTCCTTCCTCTCTGACGTCTTGATCTCAAAATATCATTAACAATGAACTGAAATTTTCTCTAGGAGTTCTTAAGAAGTTCTTGGCTCGGTTGCGATGAATACGCAGTCATTCTTGCCTGCATGTTCAGGGCATCGACTTGTATGTGGCGTAACGCATGGGGCGTCATGGAGGGACTTCTTGGCTTATGGCGATGCAGCGTGAATGCAAATAGTAGTACAAGAAGTTTGAGACAAGAAGAAAGCAATCAGAATGATGAGTGTCCTCAACTATGACCTCAATGAGTAGTGATTAAGGGGGCCGCATTGGCAGGTGCAAGAAAAGTACAAGATTCGTGCTCGCCCGGCCTGTCGTCGCTCCTCCTCGCACATTGCCAGCGGGAAGATTGCCATCGGGCGGGGAACCAGTACGTCATGCAGCGAAGATCAGGCTAACGAGGGCCATAACAAACAAGAAGCATCATTGGGCTGTACGCCTACCACTTGGCAGTGCATTTGGCTAACTGTCTCTTCAATAGGCAACTGTGTCTACATGTGTTGATGCGCAATCGCCGACATGTACGTGTGCCACAGGACACTGACGACGGCGGTACAAGCTGGCCGCACGCCTGCTGGCACAATGCCGAAGCAAAGGATGTCATAGAGAGGCCAAATCTTGAGGTCGGTCCGCACGACACCGCCAATGTCCGAATTCGCCGTTGAGACTGCGCGCTTAACGGACGGAAGGTTGATGCCGCCTGCCAACGTGCGGCGGAGAACCAGGGCCGCGTAGTTCCCTACTGTGGAAAGGCAGCCACACGAGAAGCAGGCTTTGAGCAGGATGTTTGCTCCCGCACGGCCAGGGAACAGAACCTCAGCGGTGTTGTACACTGCCGGGATGGCGTAGCCACCCCAGATGGAACCGACAGTGAGTGCCTGCCCCATCCGTGGGATCGAGACAGGCAGCTCAAACGTGTGCCGCAGTCGCTCGCCCATCGTCGAGAAGGCTGGCCTCTGGTTGAGCTGCTCGATCCGCTGAGCGACAACGTCTCCTGCACCAAAGATGGCCGCACCGCCCGCCGCGTTGACGAGGAGCGTGCTGGGCGTTGCGCGTACGCTGCCGAAGAGACAGAGCACCATCGGCCCAAGCCGCAACCGCGCGACAGAACGCTCCTGACGCCATTGGTCGACCATCATTCCAACGATCTCCGCCGGCGGCGCGCGGCCTCTCTCGCTCTCCGTCTCCCTCCGTTCTCTCGCCCGCCGCCGACCGTCGTTTCACCAACTTTCGTGCCGTTTTCTTCTCACTTTGGAGAATCGCCCTCGACGCGACGCTCGGATCTCGCCGGTTGCGCCCAATCGACGGGGGGCGTGACACTCCCCCCCCCCCCCCCCACCCCACCCCCCCACCCCCACCACCGCGGGGAGGGGAGAGAGGGGGAGCGAGATGTGTGGAGGAGGCATGGAACTGTCAGTCGCTGCCTTCTTGGCTTCTTGGCTTCCTGGCACGACTTGAGAAAGGTTGATATCTACTAAAGAGCTAAAAATCTGTGTTCTTTGTTCGATCTTTGTTCTTTGTTTGGCCGTCGACGCGCCGACGCTCGACGCCGCCCACGCGCGCACAGTGACAGTGAAAAGCCACCCGCTCGCCTCCACGGACGAAAATTAACTGAGTTACTTGCTCGACGGACGCATCACGGGGCAGTTAGATAACTGCTATGCCGCCTCACAAGCTCACATGCAAGGGGAGTTAGTGGCAGTTAACCAAGTTATCTGGATAACTGCTCTAGCCAATCCCTAGCCTTGCTGTGCGTGAGGTCGTATCGTCGCGCCACATGACCTTATTCTGCTATGTATTGTTTCTCCGCCCACATGCAGCCCGTTTGTCAACCTTGGCCCAGCGCCAAGCAACAAGTAGGGCCGCGACAAGCTCTCAACACATGGCAGACATTTGTGTTGGGCGGACACCACGACCTACACTACGCCTATTACGTTCTATTGCGTGCGCATGCACGCCTGGTGGCTTCACGGGAGGAGTGCGGCTGATGCGTGCAGTGACATACGAGCCTTTTGAGGCCGTACAAGAACTGCACATAGTCATCAAGAGAGCACCCTGTCGGTCTGTCCGTGGAGCGGCGCATCACGCGCAGGCTTCCCTACAATCAAGGGAATGCTGTCACAACCCTGTTACAAGCGTTTGATCGACTTTTTCTTCTCCTGCCTCCGCTTCTCGGCCTCTTTGGACTCGACGGGCTTTTGCCGCTTCTCCAAGGGACCACCTTCACCCCCTCCACTTGGCCCCTCCCCGGTTAGCGCCGCAGATGTCCTCGCGTGCACCTCGGTCATCATCTGTGCCTTCTTGAAGTAGGCGTCATACTCCTCCATAAAGAGCTTGCCCGCCTCCTCGTTCAGCGCAGACTCGGGAAAAGGATTTATCAACAGGCATCGAACAACCTGCAGGACATGCCCAATCCCGTATTCGGCCTTCCAGTCTTTCTTTAGAGTGTTGACGCAGATCTCTCCAGCCTTGGACACATTCGGGTGGAAAATCTTCGTCAAGAAATAGCCTAAAGACGATGGCGGAAGAAGTTCCTTCAGCGTGGCGCTCGGCATCTCTGACTGTGAACATCGCAAGGGCATAACAAGGGGGTGACTGCAGGCATTGCAGAAGCTCTGGGGCGGGCGTACCCTTTGGTGGCGCCGATGGATAGTCACTCGGCAAAACCAGCTTGACCTTGAAGTTACCGCCGTGGAAGGGCGTCGCCTCTGCACGCACACCACAGCAGTTGAATGAGCACCCACGATCGGGTCAAGTGGATGCGGGATTCCAATGCAATATGCGTAGCCATCCGCAGAGGACTGCGCAGGCAGAGCGTTGATGGCTGCGGACACATCGTGCGTGCTCGTCGCTCACGAGGCGCGTAATGCACACCTGGCCCAGAAATGTCTGCACAGATGTCAGTCACGTCCTCCTCGTTCAGCAGCACCTTGATCCCTGGCGGAGGCTCGCTAGAGAGCTTGCGCAGCTCCTTGGCGACGGCCATCACAACGCTTGGCGCAATGTTCTCATTCGACTGCCGGCGCGTGGGGGGGAAGGGGCGGTGGTAGTAAGGTGTGGTCGTGAGTGCGGCGTGAAAGAGCGCCGCGCGTCAGCGAGCACTCCGCAGGTGCGCCCACACAGGGGCACGCGACGAGGGCGGCAGGCGGCTCGGGCTCAGCGCAGGGGTCCCCCCCTCACGCACCTGCATGGCGGCGGCGGGGGCGGCGTCCGTTGTGTTTTTTCTTTTGAACGTGGCGGCCGGCCGCGGCCGCAGAAGAGAATGGAAGAGGGGTGGGGGGCGGGGGGGGGGTAGTTTTCTTTTTCCGTGTGGTGGAATCGTCCCTTTTTGTTGTTGTTGCGCTCCCTTCCCGAGGACGCGGACGCGCGGCGCGGCGCGCGGAGAGGGGGAGAGGATGGGAATGAGCTTTAAATAGGAATAGCAAATGATTGTTGGAAGGCGAGGAATAGGTTGTGTTGTTGTTGTGTTCCAAGGGAAAGTAGTGAGATTAGAGAAGAGGACGAGCCAGAGATTTGATTCAGGCCACTCTCTCTCTCTCTCTCTCTCTCTCTCTCTTCCCCCCGCAATCCGTAATCCCATCAGCAGAGGAAAAGTATCTAGTACTGCGATGTGCTAAAGAAACGCGAGAGAGACTACGCGTGCGTCAAGGGACGGACGGGGAGGGAAGAGGGGGGGGGGGGGGGGCGCGGGAAGAAGCAGCAGCGGAGAGAGAGGGGGGGGAGCCCTCCCACAGTCGATTGCCGCCACCGGAGACGTGGGAACACGTGAGGATTCATGGAATAAAATGGCGTGCCTGGCTGGCGGCGGCGAGATGAAATGGGCGGGAGTGAAGAGAGAGAGGCCGGAGAGAGAGGGAGAGAGAGAGGAGTCCACCGGTGGGGAGGGGACTGCAGAGGACGGGAGAGGTCGGGGGGGGGGTGGAGACTGAATTTAAGAGGAATAAGGGAGGGGATGAGAGAAAAGACAGAACGTAGGTGAGAGTGGGGCAGCGAAGCAAGATGTGGAGAAGGGTACGAGAGAAGAGATATAGAGAAGGAGAGAAGGAAAGAAGGGGGGTCGTCCCCTCGCTCGAGAGAGAGGAGAGAAGACCTGCCGGAAGAGAGGAGAGGGGAGAGAGAGGGGAGCGAGGGAGGATGGAGGCCGACGGGATGATGCAGTGTGAGCCGGCCACGCGGGGACAGGCCGAGCTGGAGGACGATCATTTCAACGAGGAGCAGCATGAGTGAGTGTATGCCAGCGTCAACACCGCGCTCCCTCTCCCGCCCTCACACAACTCCTCATGCTGAGCGACCTCCCCCTCCCCCACCCCCAAACCTCCTCCTCCTTCTCTCCCCCAAACCCCCACCCCCTCCCCTCCCCCTCAAAACCCCCCTTGCCCCCGGATTCCACACCTCTTCCCCTGGACGGAACGGAAAGACACTCTTGTTCTCTCCCCCCATCCCTTTCCCCCCCCTCCCTCCCCCCCCTCCCCCGACTCTTTCTACCCCCCTCTCCTTCCTCTTCCAACCCGCCCCTCCCCTCGACAGGTACATTCGCCAGCGGCTTGAGGATGAATACTATACGATGCTCGCCACAATCGTCAGCCCGAACAGCTATCCGACTCGCCCCCCCACCGTGCGCGTTCCCATGCGTCAGCCGAACCTCGCGCCAAAACGCAGCTCAGCTAACTTCTCGCCAGACCACAGCTCATCGGCAAAACGGATGCGCCCAGCAATCAACCGGCTCCAGCCAGTCGAGCCCCTCTACACAAACGTGCCCAGCTTCCCGCCCGCGTTCCCAGCCCCCTTTGTTGAACATGTCGTTTCTATGGAATCGTGAATATCGATGGTCCGCTCTTGGTGGCTGGTCACCTGCTTCGACTGCACTGGGCGCACTGTGGAAGTGGGGCCACTTGCAGAATGCTGGTGACGAGCAATGTGTGCCTGTACTCTCGGGCCGCTACCCGAATCGGACATCCAGTAATTTTTTACCTTGCATGTGCACATGGGAATGGATTTCGCGTGTGTATCGGCTGTCATGCTGGCGGTCTCATCAATAGAGGTCCTTGGTTGCCTTGCCAGCCCACGCCACAAGGACAAGTCATCGCTTCGATGGTTGCGTCTGCTCCCCATCGTGGTGACTGTCTCCCTCATACCCTCTTGCATGTCTTCCTCGCTTACCTTCGTCTGCCCACGTTAATGACGTTCACGCTCGTAGCCGTGTCGTGGCGGGCACAAAATATACGTCTTCAGTGTTCGTGAAGCATCACCGTGTGGTTTGATGCGTGTCTTGTGATGCGATGCTTGCCCATGTGCAAGGAATATGTGTAGTGTTAATTCGAGAAGTTGTCCCGGTGTTTGTAGGTTTGTGGGAGGCTGCTGTGTGCGGGTTGATATTGGGAGTCGTGTTGTCATCGTGTCGAGTTCGTGACCGCCGTGCATTTGGATGGGCTCCTCGCCCTACCCACTTGTTGGTGCGTGTCACGTGCCATTGTAGTGCGCAATGTGTCTGTGTCCTATGGCTTCTTGTTGTGTAGTTTGTGCGTAGGTGCTGCCGTGCGCAGACCTTTGAATACTAGGAGTACGTGCGTAGCAGTGTCGAGTCGAGCGTAGCCGGAGGGCTCTGGCTCTGAGCCACTCCGTCGCGAGCGGCACCGGCGGCTAAAGGTGCGGGCCATCAAAAGTCCCGGTGCACCACCCAAATTAGGGAGAAATTATACCCCAATATACATACATATTATTAATTACTAGGATTAGGGTAGGGCGGTCAAACAGGGCTTTTTAAGTACTAATATTGGGGGGGGTCGACATTTTTGACCGTGAGCGGAAAGCCCCGGCGAAAGCGGCTCGGAGGGTCTCCCCAACTTTTCAGAATCCTCGTCCGAAAAGACGGTGCGAAGTCCCGTCGGACCCCCCCCCCTTGCACACGCTCTGGCGGCTCACACGAGCCGAACTAGACGTCGCTCCCACTGAGAGATGTGTTTCTTTAGTCTAAAAGGTGCCTACACACTTATTAAATTAAGGGTCCGACGCCCCATATTGCCAATAAAGCAAATTTCAAACCCCGGTGCCCCAGCGATGACGTCCGCGCATGCACATGCGCACCACACACAGCTCGCACACGGCCCATTAGGCTGTCATAGGATGCTCCTTGACTGTCCCGACCCTCGCCCCGCAGGATTCGCCCGGGCTCGCGATTGACGAGGAGCTGGAGCACCAGGACGCCATGGCGCTCGATGCTGCTCGCTGGTCGACAAAAGTTTGTTGGCCGCTGGCGGGACAGGTGCGCTGCCGATCGCGCCCGCTCTGGCGCAGGTCGACCAGGCCCGTACCTACAATGCCTCTGCCGTCCCAAACGTCAGGTTCCCGACTCGTCTTTCGACGCTGTGAGGCAGGGAGAAGAACAAAAAAAAATCTTCTTAAAATTTCCCGCTACATGCGCGGCGTGAGGCAGCGTGCTATTGAACCTCCCTACTACCCAACCCTAACCCCTATCAACCCCCTTCCCCTTCCCCAGTTCCCTCTTTAACGGAGAAGCCGGTTCCAGGGAGGCCGTGCGCGCTGCTTCGGCCGGGAGTCGGAGAGAAGCACAGTTGCTCCGTCAGCCTGATATCAGGTCCTGATATCATGATATAAGGTCCACCAATCCTGATACCTGATATCAGGTCATGCCTTTATAAGTACTATTATAAGTATTAAAGAATCATTTTGGCGCGAAAATACAGCGGGGGAGGGAAGAGGCGGGAACGCGACACGCGACACCCCGTTCCTCGGCGAGCGAGCGAGGGGGCCGCATGGACATGGATGATGATGAGAGGGACATGGGCTGGAGTGTATGGGGGATGCAGCCCGTGCGGGACCTCAAGGGCTCTGCCCTTGAGTGGTCTACGATCGAAGAGGCGAATGGCCGCGCCAAGAGCGTGCGTGCGAAGTGCTGCATCTTTTGCGGCCATGCGTACGTCGGTGGCCCCACGAACATTCGGCAGCATCTAGACAAGATGTTGCCGAACCGGAACGTCCGAGCTTGCAAGCCCAAGGCGGACTGGGTCGTCCGCCACAACGAGGTCGTCGAAGAGCTCCGAGCTCGCGCTCGCAAGGCAATGGCAGAGGAGAAGGAGGAGCACAAGCGACAGATAGCCCACAACCAGGGCCGCGCGATCGCTGCGAGCAGCGAAGAGCACGCGCTGACCATCCCATCATATCCGAATATGCCGCCCTAGCAGCAACACCAATCGCCGCCCCCGCCCGCGCGCATCGCGCCATAGTCGGCCGTGTGTGGCGCCGACGACCACGCCAACGTCACCGGGCCGAACGGGCCGAGTGCCCGACTTTCGACCGCGACCGGGCGCGCTGCCGGCGCCTTCTCGGCCATCCACTAAGATAGAATGACACAACAGGCATTACTTGCAAAGATGCCGCCCTAGCAGCTACGCCAATCGCCGCCGCCGGCCGCACACATCGCGTCGAAGTTGGCCCTGCGCAACATCGACAACAAGACCAAGGGGGCCGAATGGGCCAGAGTGCCCAACTTTCGCACGCGACTGCGCTTGCCGCTGGCGCTCTCTTGCCCCTCAGCTTGCTTAGGGCGATCTAAATCTCATCACATGAAATGGTTCCGCCCCAGGAGCCAAATCCATGTACCTAGCGGCCACGGCGCCACGGCGCACGCCTTTGCGGTGAAGGCGGAGGTGAGAGGTGAACACGCCACACACTAGCTCTCAAAATTTCGGATCAACGGTGGGCGCGAACGCGTGGGGCCGGGCCAGGAGGCTTTGAGGGTTACAAGCAGGCCCTGAACGGGCCGGTCGCGACCAGCCCGTCGCGCCGCACGGCCACATGAGGAGCTGCACCTCCAGGCGTCCAAGCGAGCGCTTCTCGACGTCAATCGGGCCGTGGCCCTGGGCGTCGGGCCGGATCGAATCGAGGCATTCCTGCGGTGCGAGGGGCCAGGACGGGTTAGTACGAGTGTGTGCGACCCTCAAGAACCAGCGTGCGACCTACTAGTCACCCCCCACCCTGCTCGCGAGAGCTCTGGGCTCTGCATGGCCACCACCTCCAGGCCATTCTTCGGCCGATCGCGGGCGATCGGACGTCGCGGAAGCTCCGCGTTTCTAATAGTGATGCGCCCCACATTCACCACTCTGATTCCCTCCCGTGAGCGCCCGCCCCAATCTCCCAAAATAGCCCGCCACGCGCGGGGGAAGGGAGGGGAGTCCCTCACCGACGCCATTGCCCTTCGTGGGGCGGGAGGGGGTCGTTCGGAGTGGGGAGGGAGTTGGCGGGGCAGGTAGGGGGGGACCCTAAGGAATCCTTGGACACCCAGGGGAGGTGGGAAATAGTCCTAGATGGGAAAAACAGAGGGAGGGCGTCCAAAAACAGTAAAAACAGTCTGTTTTTGGCCTTTGTAGAAAAACAGACAAAAACAGTCCCAAAAACAGTACCGGAGGGGGGGGCTCTCTAACGAATTCTTGCCGGGCGAGGGCGCTCGGTCGGGCGCGCGCGCTCTCTCTCCCGCTCGCTCACTCGCTCTCCCTCTCTACCTCTCTCGCTCCCCCCCTCTCGCGCTCTCTCCCCCTCGCTCTCGCGCTCTCCCTCGCTCTTCCCCGCTCTCCCTCGCTCTCCCTCGCTCTCCCTCTCGCTCCTCCCCCTCCCTCTATCTCGCTGCCTCTCTCTCGCTGCCTGGCTCTCGCTGCCACTCTCTCGCTGCCTGGCTCTCGCTGCCTCTCTCTCGCTGCCTCGCTCTCGCTGCCTCGCTCTCGCTCGCGGCCTCGCTCTCGCTCGCGGCCTCGCTCTCGCTCGCGGCCTCGCTCTCGCTGCCTCGCTCTGGCTGCCTCGCTCTGGCTGCCTCGCTCTCGCTGCCTCGCTCTCGCTGCCTCGCTCTCGCTGCCTCGCTCTCGCTGCCTCGCTCTCGCTGCCTCGCTCTCGCTGCCTCGCTCTCGCTGCCTCGCTCTCGCTGCCTCGCTCTCACTGCCTCGCTCTCGCTGCCTTGCTCTCCCCTCTCTCGCTCTTCCCTTTTTCGCTCGCTCTCCCTCTCTCTCTCTCTCTCCCCCCCCCCCTCACTCTTTCTCGCTTGCTCGCTCTCCTTTCTCTCCCTCCCTCGCTCGCTTTCGCTCGCTCTCCCTCCCCTCCTCCCTCCCTCCCCCCCTTTGTGTCTGTCTCTCCTCGCGCTTTGTCTCTCCCTCGCGCGCGCGCTCTCTCGCTCTCTCTCCACCTCCACCCTCCTCCCCCGTGCTCTCTCTCCCCCTTGCTCTCTCTCCCCCTCGCTCCCTCTCCCCTAGCTCTCCTTCTCCTTCTCCCTCGCTCTTGCTCCCTCTTGCTCCCTTCTTTATCTCTCTCTCCCTTGCTCCCTCTCCCCCTCGCTCTCCCTCTCCCTCTCTCTTGCTCCCTCTTGCTCCCTTCTCTCTCTCCCTCTCCCTCCCTCTCTCTCCCTCTCGCTCTGTGCCCCCCCCCCCTTCCCTCGCCCTCCCTCCCTCTCACTCTCCCCTTCATCACCCTTCTCTCTCTGCCCCCCCCGCCCTCTCTCCCCTCCCCCCTCTCTTTCTCTCCAAGCACGCGTGAGTGCGCGCGCATATGTTCATGCTCAGCGCGCGGTGCATGAGTGCTCGCGTTGCCATTCAAAAGCGGAGACAAAAACGGAAGGGATTGCAAAAACGGCAAAAACGGCCTGTTTTTGGCCTTCACAGAAAAACGGTAAAAACGTATTTCCCATCTAGGGAAATAGTGGTTAAAATGAGTGAGTGACCGGGCTACTCTTACCCCCCCAGTCCCACGTCCCACGCCTTTGGTCGAAGCAGCGCGCGCGGCCTCCCCTCCCCAATTCTCCAGAGAAGAGAACAGGGGGAGGGGAAAGGGGTAGTGTTAGGAAGGGGGGGGTAGTTTGGAGTCGTATCAGCAATCTGCCTCGCGCCGTGCAAGCAGCGGCTAGTTTTTTGAGTTTTTTTTTACAGTTCAGGGGCTCCTCCTCTGGCGGAGACTGGGGTCGATTTGTTTTTTCCCACCGAGATGGCTTCTGAAGAGGCGCCGAGCTCGCTCCTTCGAGTTCCGATGATCGCGCGGGAAGGCAGAGCGGCCTGAGGGAAGGGGGGGAGAGGGGGAGAGGGGGGGCGGGGGGGGGAGGGGGCGGGGGCGGGGCGGGGCGGGGGGAGGGGCGGGGGGCGGGAAGCGCCGTGCCCGGAATCTGGACGGGCTTCCGCCGACCAAAGCTGGGCGGGCGCGCGGGGGGTTCCGCGCACGAGCGCTCGTCCCCCCCACCCGGCGGCGGGGGGGGGGCGGCGGGGGGGGGCGGGATCCGCCGCCGCCCCAACCCGCGACGCCGAGAGGAACACCCACGCACGGCGACCTGTCCAGAGAGAGAGCGCCCGACCCCCCTTCGTTTATGGTATGTCAGCCTTCCGATTTGGTGAGAAACGGCAGCGTGGCGTCGAGTCCAAGCGTGGCCAACGATGACCGGTGCAACCCCGTGGGAAGTGACACGTAACCACGCCCCTTTTTTTCTGTGAACGGGGGGGTGGCTCTTGTGGCTTGGAGACTTCCCACCCACAACTTCGTCGTCTCGTCGTCCGTCGGGCACCCACAACACTTCAGCGGACGAGAGCGAGCTCGCGGGAGGGGACAAGATGCGAGGCAGAGAGTAAGAGAGAGTAAGAGAGAGAGAGAGAGAGAGAGCGGTTTCTCCGGTCGGTCGAGTCGTGCGAAAGGCAGAAACATACAGAGAGAGAGAAACGGAAGGTGCTCGTACCCCTTAGACTTGGGCGAAGAGAAATTGAGAGAGAGAAGAGTTGGCGCGCTCGACGGGGTCTCTCTCTCTCTCTCTCTCTCTCTCTCTCTCTCTCTCTCTCTCGATCCTCTCGATCCGTTCTCCTTCCAATCACGCGGTCTCGCCCCGTCGCTCACTCGCGCGCAATGGAGATCTAACCACTTTTGGTCTTCAGAACCCTTCCCCCGAACCCCTCCCCCTCGCCCTCCCCCTCCCCTCTCTCTCGGAAGGGGCGAGGGGGGTATCCCCCCCTTCCCCCCCACCCCTCCACCCTCCGATGGCCGCCCTCTCCCTCACACTCCTCCTCCCCTTCTCGTCCCCCTCCCCATGCGACTGCGTCACCGCTGCCTCGCCGCTCTCCGCCGGCGTGGAGGTGGGAGGCAGGCTGGGCTGTGAGGCGCACCTCGGTGACTCCATTCTCTTCTGCTATGTGCTGCAGCCCTCAGACTGTGCGCAGGCGACCCTTTCCCACTTCTTCGTGGGCGCTGGATGGAGGTACTGCACCCTCCCGCCCTCCCCGCCACCAGCCATCCCCACGCCAGCGCCGCCGCCTGCACCACCGCTGCGGCCCCCACGCCCGCCGCACCCATCGCCGCCGCCCCTCCTCATCTCGGAGGAGTGCAGCGCGGCTGCCGTGCACGCGCGCATCGTGGGAGGCAGCACGGCGCATCCGCTGGAGTTCCCTTTCGTCGTCTCGCTCCGCACCATCGGAGGATCCCACTTTTGCGGCGGCACGCTCATCGCTGAGCAGTGGGTTCTCACCGCGGCGCACTGCAAGGCCTCAGCCGCCTCGCTCCTCGTGGTTGTTGGGATGCACGCGACATTCACCTCCGTCAGCGACCCGAACGTGCGGTTGTACCGTGTGCGCTCGGTCCATGTGCATGAGCTGTACGGTTCCAGCGAAGCCCAGAGCGAGAACGAATACGACCTAATGCTGCTAGAGCTTGAGGCGCCAGTGCACGGTGGCTGTGGCGGCCGGTGTGCGCCCATTGACGAGATCGACGGTCCTGGCGACACGTCGCTGCAGGCACCAGGGCAGTGCCTCACGATCGCCGGCTGGGGCTCCCTGACGTACACTGGGCCGGTCGCTAGCACGCTCCAAAAGGCGCACGTGCCCGTGCAGTCGCTCGCGGACTGCCGCGCGGTCTACGGCAGTGCTTCCGTGGCTGACGATATGATCTGTGCTGGCTACAAGGAGGGCGGTGTCGACTCGTGCCAGGGCGACTCGGGCGGGCCGCTCTTCGGGATCGTGCCTGGTCGTGGCAGTGTGCTCGTCGGCGTCGTCTCGTTTGGTTTCAAGTGCGCCGAGCCGGGCGTGCCAGGCGTCTACATGCGGGTTGCCGCCTTTCGGCCGTGGATTTGCCAGCGCGCGGGCGTGGGCTGTGTCAGCAGCCCCACCGCACCACCGGGCCTGCCACGCCCACGCTACCCGCCAGCGCCCCCGTCACTACCGCCGTCCCCGCGCGCTCCGCCTGCACCACCGCCGGTCGCGCCAGGCATGATGCGCGTCTTCAGCACAGTGACGGTGGCGACGCTCTCAGGCTTCATCTCGCTCTTCAACGCAGACGAGTGGCGACGCTCCATCGCTGCCTTCGTCGGCCTGCCCCTCGACGCCGTCGTCATCGCCGACGTGGCGGCCGGAAGCGTCATCGTCAGAAGCGCCGTCCAAACGTCAACACGCGCCGCAGCCGAGGCGGCTGCCTCGCGGCTCGCGTCGCTGGACCCGGTCGCAGCGTCCAGGGCGCTCGGCTTCTTTGTCCTCTCCATCAATACGGGAGAAGTCACCATCAAGGATGTGCCCAGCGCCCAACCAACAGGCCGCTCTACGAAGCCGTCGGACACTCTTGTCGCTATTGCCATCAGTGCCGGCGTCTCCGTCGTGCTGCTCGTCTGCGCAGTCTTGGGGTGCTACCTCTGCAGCACACGAACGCGCCGCCGTAGGGGTTCACCTACTAGCCGCCGCGTGCGGCGGAGGCACATCATGCTCCACCGGGAGAAGTCCACTGTAAAGTCCCATGCACCGCGCGAGAGCAGCGTGAGCCTGAGCAGGGTGACGGTCACGCGTGAGAACACATGCATGTCGATTTGCAGCACCTCGATGAGCAGCACGCAACCCTCACGCCAGAGCACATTCGCAACGCTCTCTGTGGGCGAACGGTCGCTAAGCGCTTGGTCGAGCGACGAGCGGAACAACTCCGCCAGCTCGACGCCCTGGGGAGCTTCCTCGCCCCGCTCCGCGCCTCCGCACGCGCCCTCCTCTCCATGCTCTGCCGGTGCTACATCCTGCGCCGTCACCGCATCCCAATCCTCGCCGTGCTGCGCATCGCCGCATGCGCCCTCCTCGCCGCTCTCCAGCCAGAGGCGCTGGCTTGACGCGCAGGCCCACTATGCGGGGCTAACGCCGGACGGGCGGGATGCAGGTGAGAAGGACTCGTCAGCACGGCCGACTGAGAGGCTGCGCGCTTCCGGCCGGTCAACTGAACGTCTGCGCTCCTCGAGAAGCGATTGTGAGAGTGTGGATGGACAGACCGGGGGAGGAGCGACATCAAGCTTGTTCGGCTCCGGCCGCTTCGTCTCAACGTTGGGCGAGAAGAGGAGCGCGTGTTCGTTCGCTGAGTTGAAGGCACAGCTGAGCGGGAGCTCACTCGTGTAAGCAGTGGTCGGCCGCCCATGTGCGCCAACGCAGCTGTAGCGCAGAACTTCTCGGGGAGAGCTCAGCATCCACACGCGCTCTCGGCGACAAATGTGGCCTAGCGGATAGCCCCCACTTGCCACTCGCCCCCTGCCTTTGCAATCGTGCCGCTGCCGACGCACGTGCTTCCTGTGCGTGAGTGCACTCCGAGCGGTCTGGCATTGTTAATTTGAGTGATCGGCAACTTGTCTATGGCTGAGAACCACTCCTATTAGTTTCTAGGGTTGAAATTCTACTTCTGCCGCCAAAGTGTTCATTGCCAGGTTTGCCCAATTGCAGGCACATGGCTTTTTCGAGCCATGTTCAATTTGATATCGTCGTCTGCCCTTGCCGATTGAGAGTCGCAGATTCGACTGAAGCTTACGACGTGGTGATGCTCTAAAAAATCATGAGCGGATCAACCCACGCGAGGTGCGCTATGCTCTTGATCGTAAGCCATACGGGGCACAGCTGGCGCGCGGCGTCGAGATGCTCGTGAGTAAGAGTACAGATTTAGTACTAACGACCGTACGTGTTCTGACGTGTTCGTGTGCCGTGTACCCGGCTAGCGCGTGTGCGTTGCGTGGTTGTGTATCTGGTGCGTGCATTGCTACTGCGCGCTACGCTCAACCTACTTTTATAAGTAGGGGTCAATGGGGCGACCTCGCGCCCCCCTCACTCCCACCACGGACACCCCCCGGACCCCCAGTGGGCACGGGCCGCGAGCCGCACTCACACGCCCGCATTGGGCCTGCCCTTGAGCTGACTACCTCCCTGTCCCTGGTCGCCAGGGCCATACAAGGCCTCTAGGCGGCTCCCATGCGCGCCAGCGAGGCAAAAATACCAAAGCATACGAGTTTGACTTATGGTTGCAGCCTCTCGCGAGCGCTGCATATGAGCGCTGCGTATGGGGATTATCTGTGCATTTATATGGGATTTCAAAATAAAACTATTCGCATGGTCCTCTTTCTAAGGAACGCGACCTGCCCTTGTGAGTCGCAGTTGCGTATGCGCTAAGGCATTGGCGCGGTGAAGGTCCAAGTTGCTTCCATCTCCGTCGCCATTGCGTCTCGGAGCTTGGAGCTTGGCTCCATCACTATTCCCATAGGGGGCGCCCATCTCGGGGGCTGTGTTTATGGTTATGGTGCCACGGCACGGCTCTAATGTGCGTGTGCCGCCGCTCACATTGCTGAGGCTTGTCCTACAACTTGCGTCGCTTGCCCCCACGTGTGCTCTCGTCGCCCCCGGTGAACCCTCCGTCTTCATGCCTCTCCCCATTCTTTCAGACCATGTTACATCTCACCACACACCTGCACAGTTACTAAAGCCACAGCCTGGCATGGCCCACCCTTGCCACTCACAGTGGCTCATGTGGATCGACATTTTTGGTGGCTCTTGATCGCAAGGTCAGCGTTTGTGGTAGCCTAACCCTGAAGCCCACATACCTATGTCGATGAGCCCCATGGCCTTGCGACCAAGAAGTAAGTCAAACGTATGAGGGCCTTTGCTTTTCATACATCAGACCAAGAAGTCGCGTGAGAACGAGCTTACATATTGAACAATGGTCTTACCATCCCATGATACTGCCATGTTCCACAACCTGCACATGTACTTGTACCACCGCAACGGCCAACGGGCATACACGTACCATTGGGTGATGGGCGAGAATAGACACAAAACGAACGTCGAGCCTTTCTTGTGGGAGAGTCATTAATGCATCGTGGTGTCGCCATGCTGCTCTCTTTGAGATCTCCGTGCCATTTAGCATCCTCCCGTGTTCGCCTAGCTACGTGCCGCATGAATTGTGAGGTACCTCTATCTTCTCTCCTCTTGACAAAGGCCCCATCCCTGCAACGAAGCCATCACCGTGGTGTGACCGACGGGACGTCGAGAAAGTTGGAGGTGATAACAAGCAACGCTTCGGGCTCGTCGGCATGGATCCAGTGATTCGCATTGCGAATCTTGGAGATCGAGAAATGTACAAACTGCTCCTGAATGTTTGCCAAGTGTGATGAGCGGACATACTTGGACTGCCCCCCCGTCACGAAGAGCGTGTTGCCGTCGTACCGTGGCAAGTCACCGAAATCCCAGTCAGCCAGATCATCGAGCGAATTGGCAATCCCCTCCAAATTGATGCGCCACGCAAAGCCCTCGCCACTCCGTCTGACGAGGTTCATCAGGACAAACGCCCGCAGTCCTGCGTCCTGCACGTGGCGAGCCAGAATGGCATCGGCCT
>CM030931.1:3522110-3554520 GCA_018136815.1 Isochrysis galbana
CACGGTCGCCGTCTGCCATGCCGCCGCTCTGCTAGGTGGTGAGGAGTTTTTATCTTCGACGCAAGCGCGGTTGCTCGCCACGCGCGCTGACGAGAACGCATTGGCGGCCGCTACCGATGAGGAGGAGGCGCCGTGGTGTTTGACGCATGCTGATGTCAAGCGTCGCGCGCAACCTCTTCGCCCAGCCATCTTTCCGCATTGGGACTTGTTGACGCCGGGCCTATACTATGACAACGTCGCGCCTTGGCTTGGCCGCTTCGGCGCCGCGCGTTTTGTTTGGTTCGACATGGGCTGGCTGGCTAGCAGTAAGGCGGTTGCAGGGTTTCTTGCTTGTCTCGGCCTGCCCGCGCACACCTACGACGACGCCGAGCTTCGTAAGCCGTCCAACACGCAGACGCTGGCGACAGCCGACACGGCCGGGGCCCACAGCAGTGTGTCAGCGTCCGCACGTGCTCAGAACGTTGCCGCCTTCCGGCTCCTTGATGCCTTCTACCCGCGCTCCAACCAGCTCATCTATGAGATGACTGGTATTGGTGGGGATTGGCCGCGAACCGCTCCCGGCTCTAGCGCCGAGCCCGGTGCCTCGCCTGCTCACCTCGCTCGCCTTTACCGCACTGCTTGCCGGCGGTGCGAGCTCAACGAAACAACAAGCATGACGCACCGCTGCTGAGGCTTGGCAGGTGGAACGCCTTGAGGCCGAACGGATGGCGCGCGCTTGTACCATTGCTAATCAGGGATTGTCCAGATAGGCATGTGACCCTCTTTACCCGGTCTCTCGAGAAGTGGCAGGTGGCCGGTACATGACGGTGTAGTGTGCCACGCTGAGCTTACGGTGGTCCGACGTGAGGAAGCGGAAGGAGGTGTAAGCCTGTCGCGTTCTTGTTGCAATACGCACATCCGGAGGCAGAGCCGTGACGATGAAATCTAGTCCACTTGAACTTGAACCTGTGGTGTACGCTCCAAGAGGGTCGACTTGCGACGTGAGATGGTCTGGACGTGCCCGCCCGTGGCACCGGTTTTCAATGTTGCATACCGCCCTTCGCCTCTCTCCATCCCGCGTGTATCCTTTATTCCTGATTCTACTCATTTAATCTTGTTGAGTGTTTGCTTGCACTTGCATCAACGATTGCGATCGTGTGGGTTGGAGCACTGCTGCTCAACTTGGATTTGGAGCCATTCTGCGACCGGCGATTCTACCTCTACGGTTGTGTGACATGTGTTAGGCATTCCTCTCCACCCAACAGTCAAACATCACTAGATATAGGTTGACAGTGCATACCAAGTACTACTATTATAGTAAAATGTACAATATTCTGATCAGCTACTCTTCGTTTGCTTGCTAAAAACCTTATGATATTCTTACCCCAGGAGACTGAGAGTGCGACCTCAGGTTCCGTTTTTTCTCCGCACGACGCACGACTCAACACTACCGTGGCTTTCGGCGAATCACTCTACACTCTGAGAGAAGGGGATACCATACTACTGTTCACTATTCAAAAAAGGAGACACTGGGGACCCGAGGAACTATAGACTATAGACCCATCACGCTACTTCAAAGCGACTACAAAATACTAGCTAAAATTCTAACTAACAGACTCTAAAAGGTAATAGGTAATAGGTAATGCATTGTCTATCTATTATCTCGAAGGATGAAGATCAACTGTCAACTGGGCTTCGTGCACCGTTGCTTTTCCGCATCGGCAGAGGAGGCAAGAGGCAAGTGGTATTGGTATTGACACAACTGGAATTCTTGGAGGTGATCACGGTCAACTAGTGAATGTTTTTGATTGATGAGGAGCTTCAGCTGTGACGAGCGAGAATTCGACGTGCCAGTCACGCGTGGGCGTGGGCGATGACGCGTGGGCGATGACAGTGCTTGTCGTTGCTTGTTGCTTGTTGCTTGCTTGTTGTTGTTGTTGGGCCCGTTGGAATGCGTAAGACCCAGCATCCGCTCCCTTGTTTGAGGTGATTCGGGGATTCGAACAGCCCATTTGAGTTTAAATGTTGTTCGGTCTCTATGTTCGGTCCAACCTTGTGTTGGTGTTGTGTGAAGAAATCCGGCGGAGCAGAACGTGCGCTCCGTCGCTCCGTCGCGCGCTAAAGAGGAAGAGGGACGAAACCCTCTCGGCGGGGGTACCATGTTCGGCCCAACCTATATAGGGCCCAGTGACTGTGAGAAGAGCAACATAGATCAGAGTTACCATTTAGGGCTAGCTCGCATGACAAGCCAATGACGTAACTTCGCTACCGATGACGTCACCCCTCGGACTAGAAAACTCCATCCTACAAAACAACTGCGGTCACACACTAACACTAAACACCTTCCTTTGCTTCCTCCCCGCTGGCGCCCACGGCAATGCTGCTCTGCGTTGCGACAGCGCTCTCGGCGCTGCTGCCGCCCTCCACCGCTCAGGGCGGCTCACGTGCGGCGGTGCGCTGCCAGCTGTCGGACGAAGCGATCGCGGCTAAGCTACAACGCATGCAGCGGCAGCGGCCGCAGCTACGCGGCAGGCGAGCCGCTAGCGCTGGCAGCGGCGGCCAAGCTGCGGAAGCCGCTTCGGCCAGAGTGCTGCCGGGCAGCGAGAGCGCAGAGGTGGCGGTATGGGAGGTGCCCGAGCGCCTGCGTATGCCTGGTTCCGAGCGTGTCCATGTGCATGGGCGCCATTATAGTCTGGATGAGCTGTTCCCGCACACGGGGCTCGCCGAGGCGTGGGACATGCAGCTGGAGCTCCGCACGGCACTTCGTCGGGCATTGCGCACCGACCTGTTCGTCCCGTTTCTACCGAAGGAGTGGGACGCTCGTCGGATAGCGTGTGCAACGGGACTAGGTGCCGCGTGCATGGTGTCCTGGCGGGCGGCCGTCGAGCGTGAATGCGACGCCTTCACGGCTGCATTCAACGAGCATGGTGTGCGACTCACAGGCCGTGACTTTATTCTTGGGATGGGTAGCTTGTGTGGCCCGGAGGCCGCGGGCTCACTCATCGATATTGTGCCGATAGGTCGACGTGTCGTGCACTCATGGCACCAGGTGCGCTGCTGTTAATAGGCACTACCCTGCTGGTGTACTTGTGTGGTGGCTTGCTCATCATGATGTTAGCCCTATGCTCCGTAGGACTCTGGCCTTCCAAACCGTGCCACAGTCCTCCTCGGCTTTCCGCCTTGCAATGGCTACAGGGGTGGCGGCGTGTTCTCGTCGAGTGTAAAGCTTTCACACCCCCTCATCCCGACGCACGGCAGCGAGCATGGCGCAGTCCTAGAGTTTGAGAGGTGAGTGCGGCTAGCGTTGCGACATAAGGACCATTCTAGACACGTGGGAGCCTAGCCTACCCCTCTTTGGTCAGCGCTCAGCTCCCGTCTCGCAACTGCCGCCCCAACATTCCTCTGCAGGTACGACCCTCCCGAACAGCCGCCAGATGAATCATACGTTCTACGTCCAATTTACGAACGCGGCCGAGAGATTTGGGTTTATGACGACACCATTCACCTCCACTCAACGCCCGACCAACAAAGTCGTGAGTCGCTCTGGCGGTTCATGTAAGAGACGGCGGCTTCAAACGTGTCGACTCGCGCCTACTGCTATGAGCTTTCATCGGCTCTCACTGGCACCTTCTGCCGCATTTCGTCACCGAACGTGCATCGGATGCGGGCTGAGCGCTTATGAGGAGCTCCGTTTTGCGCATGTTGCTCTCTCAATTGTGTCCCGTGCTATTTCTCTCCCGCTTCGTCTGCCGATCGCCAGTCATTTGGTACAGAGTGACTCCCATCATGCACACGGTAGAGGCTGCTGGTAAGCGATTTTGAAGAGGTAGGTGTTGCCTTTCTCTCACTGGCCTCTTATTGTGCGCCTTGCGATATTCCATTGCGAATCTTGTCGTCGCCCACTCGAAGCCTCACGGTTTGGTGAACGTGATGAGCTGTTGCTCCTTGACAACACACGAGTCATCTTGGGCGAGCCAGCCCTTTCTTGCTCGACGGCCATATCGTAGCATCGTAGCTCGAGCGTTCTGGTTTTGCAAGTCGAGCGAACTGGGGTCGTCCGAGCTGGTGAGGTCGCATTCCGTCGAAAGAGGACCATGTGAATTTTTTCCCTACATTGTGTGTTTTACAATACGAGATTATCGATTAGTTTTATAATTATAATACCTTAAATGCGCTTTTACAGCGGGCCTAGGTGGAGTCGGAGTCGGGTTTGATTTAACGGTAAAGTAACTTTTAAAGTTATAACTTAAGTTAAAGTTAAGGTACGAATTTCGAATTCGAATTATCTAATTCTACATTAAATACTCTGTTGTAAATTACGAGTTTTACAGCGATGACGGATTGGACGTCGCCACACATCCAACTGGCGACGAAGAGGAAGAGGAGGAAGGGTTTGCGGCGGGAGGCGCGGCTTGGCCCGCGCCCCGCGCCCGCCCACTCCACTTTTGACTTTTGTCTCCGCAAGAAATAAGAATAAATAAGACCCCCCACCCAACCCCCCCCCCCCCCCGCCCCAAAGAAACCTCAAATAAGAAACCCCCGGGCGGAGCTTGGTGGGGGCAAGAAAGCTGTAGAAGCTTTGGAGTCCTGTTTTCTTAATGGTGCACCCATACTGTATTCAAATCAAAATGATTTCGAAATTACAAATTAGAAATCTGGGGGCGAAGGATGGTTTTTATTTTTCTGAAGGGTGGTTTTTATTTTTCTCTCCCGCCGGCGGTCCTCTCTCCTTTCTGGGCTGGCGCGGCGGCGTCCTCTCTCTCTCTCGCTTTCGCTCCCCCCCCCCCCCCCCCCCCCCCACCACCACCACCACCACCACCACTCGTTCTACCCTTCCGCTCTCCAGCTCTCACTTCCCTCTTCTCCACGTGATGGGCGCGGCTGAAACTCCCCTACCTCCCCCAGCCCACGACTCTGTCTCTTTGCTCTACTCTCTCATACGGATGATCTTCCGCGCCTCTGGCTTCGTATTCTACGCGACGACGGAGTGCCACGGATTGGAATACTTCCCACCGAAGGGCGCGCCTACTCTCCTCTGCTTCAACCACGGCAACGGCCTTGCTGACGCGCTCTGCCTCATAAAGGCCACCCCGCGGATGGTGCGCTTTTGCGCTAAGGACACGCTGTGGCAGGTGCCAATCATGAAGTACTTTATCCGAAACTCGGGTGCTGTTCCCATCTACAGGCAAAGAGAGCATGGTGATCAGGTGCGAGAAGACAAGTACTGCCACCGCTTGCTGCCAGTTGCAACCACCTAGCGTGAGGCCTCTGACGCTCTAGGCTCTTAGCTACTCAACTACGCACCTATTCGCGGTGACCGGATGCAGGCGAAGGATATGAATCTAGACGTATTCCGAACAGTCATAGGCACGCTGCGGGCAGGCGGCTGCCTTGGCTTCGCGCCGGAAGGCGTCTCTCGCTTCCTTCCATATATGGAGCAGCCATTTAAGACGGGAGTTGCTCGGATTGCACTCGATGCAGTGCGCCAAGCGACCGAGGAGGGCGACTTGGCCTTCACCGTGAATGTAGTGACATGCGGACTGATCTTCACCCACCGCGAAAAGTTCCGCTCCGACCTGTGTATGCGATATTCCTCGCCTATTCTCGTAAATGAAGAATTCCGAAAGCAATTCGGAGACGACCGTGAGGCAGCACGGGTGCTGACACAAAAGGTGTGGGGACGCTTGGTCTGGACCAACACTGTGTGCTCACTCGCCGTTGAGGCCCGCCTGGGCTGCTAGGCGCATGACACTAACTGTCGATCTTCCCGCCTTGCATAAAACAGATCTCCGACCGTCTAGAAGCTGACACCATCAATGCGCCTGATTGGGAAACTATTCGCTTGGGCATTACAGCTGCCAGGCTTCACCACCCTGTAGGCTCTGACCTCTCCCTTGGACAATACCTTACCCTGCTGCGCGGATGGGTGGAAGTCTTGAAGCTGAGCACAGCGGCAAGCGAGGACAAGTCGCAGGCGAGCGTTGACGCCATGAAGAGCGATCGGCTGAGGGTGCGCTCTCACGTTCAACCCATGCATGCAAGTATTGGAGATGGCTCGCCACGTCGCTAGCGATCGAGAACCTAAACTCCTGTGCCATGTGTCTTGGCGTGTGTGGCTCTGCGATTGCTCGGTGCTAGGCGTCATGGGCGGCGTGATGGATTCACAAGCGAATGTGTATACTATTTCCGAATGCTGCATGTTCCAGGAGGCTTTGCAACCGAGGCCCCATGCCTCTCCTTCATTTGGTTGTCGTAATGACTAACCCCAATCCTCTGCTCTTAATATCATCGGCGCGACAGGTCAAACTCGGCGAGTACCAAGATCTGCTTGACGCGAAGGGGATCAAAGACGAACGCGTGCGTCGCGCGGCCGCGGTGGGCCAAGCGCTGCCGTGGTACTGGTGCGTGTGGGGAATGTTTCAGCGCGCAGTGCTTTGCGTCGGGCTCTTTGCCGTGGCTGCGCCGGGTCTCCTTGCGTGGATGCCTATCTGGGTATATGTAAAGCGACGGGAAAGGATGCTTATGTCGCGCGGGCCGCGCTGGAATGACTCCGTGGCCGAGACCAAAATGATGCTTTGTGGGGTTGTCTGCATCGCCTTCATTGTCTTCTGCATCTCCTATGCTGCCTGCTCGTGGTCACCAACGCCCCTCTTGTTCATTGCGTACTTGTATGCCACAATGCGATTCTACGAGGAGGCAGTCGCCGATGCACGCTCGTTCCATTCTCTCTACAAGCTTCTTTTCCTGCGCTCCAGCACCATGGCGACGATGGTAAAGTTGCGTACTGAGGCCACCGCTGCTTTACGCTCTGCGCTCCCGCTGCTTCCCGACGGCGTGTCCTCCGAGATCGATCTCGACAAGGCCGAGGCGCTGCCGCGCTTCTCATGGTCCCGAGCGCTCGAGTTTTACTTTCCTTGGTGGCTTTCCCGTCTGCTGATCCTCTTTCATCGCCGGCGCAAGAAGGACTGGAATGAGGTGTTGCGGCTCAAAGACCACAACACGATGGACTACGTGCAGTAGCCACACGCCATGTCTCGACCGCAGCTCAGGAGTTTTGCCGTCACGATGCTAGTTGCAGGTACCGTAGACGTAATCAACTAAATGACAGCATCTCCTGGGCATGACTGAGCTAATGTACGCGAACCTCAATCCCGAGTATGTACGTGCCTTATCTAGGGTACCTTCTTCAGAGTTGCATATGTCAGCAAGCAGTCGTTCTTTTTTGTTCGTTTTTTAGGGCGGCTTTTGGCGCTGAAGTGCGATGGCGCTCATCTTGTGAGAACGACCTTGTCAACCTCACCAGCAATTAAGTTTTTTACTTGATTCACAACTAAGAACTAAGTTAACTCACTAAGTTCATACTTAATTCACCCATACGGGGGGGCACAAGCAAGGAACCCCTTTCTCTCCACCCATCCTCTGCTGCAGGGAGGACTCCCCCCCCCCTTGTCAGGCCCTTATGGAATGCCAGGGGCAGAATGCCCTGCTGCTACGCCCATAATCCTCCCCATGGAGCGCGCGCCGCCTCCCTCCCTCGCTGCCGCGGCCCTCGCCGCGATGGACGAAGCAATGCAGGACACGCCGCTGTCGCCGAAGCGACCGCGCCAGGATGACCCCCCCAGCCAGGTGGGCATGGGAGCTAGCGGGCCTCGCCCGCGCATCACCGAGAACAGCGAGTCCACACAGCACACCCACATCACAGTGCTCCCACGGCCGCACACCAGCCACACCACACCAGAGGGACGCTCCACTAGGGAAGGCCTCCGGGCCGGGACCCTACACAGCCGCGGTACCGCCCTCGTGCTCCGGCACGAGGGGCTGGCCCGGCACCATCTCAGACAGGACCACCATGGGGGAATGTCGCATCAAACGGATAAAGGTACCCAGCTTTCTAGGACCAGTCCGCCGAGACCAGGATCTCCCATGGGCCCGCTGAGCTCTTCGCTAAGAATTCCGGCTCAAGGTCCACGCCCTCGAGCTTGTTGAGATGCGCTACAATGGCGCTGAGGGCCTCCTCGTCTTTGATTTTGATGCCCAGGTCCGTAGAGGTGAAGGTCATGATGATTTGCGTTGGTACTCTTGGTCTTCTTCTTGTTCCTCCCCTCCTTGGGGGGTTGCCTGCGTGTGCCCGTGGGGTGGGGGTCTCTTGGTCAGTCTTTTGAGCGCTTGGTGAGTCGTCGTGCCTGGGATGGGGCCCCTGTCGGCTCCCTCCGTTTCGTGGGTTGGCAAGGCACACCATCCTTGGTGCCTCCTTGTTGTCGTATGTGGGTGTGGTGCTGGTTGTGGAGGGTGCGGCCGCTGTCGCGGCTTTTGTGTCTCCTTGAGGGCGCGTGGGATGTGCGTGGCTTGATCGGTGTAGTCCTGTGCTGTCACTTGGGTTTCAGCTGACCCCAGTGTGGGCCTCATTGGTTTGTGTTGTTGAGTCCTGCCTGCAGCTGATGCTGCAGGGCTCAGCCTCTGATGTGTTGGTGGTCTTGCCGACCGGCCGGGTCTGCGCCTCGTGCTTGCGCACGAGGTCAGTGCCGCGGCGTTGTAGGGGCCCAGCCCGGAGGCTTTCCCTATGGGAGGATGGGCCCTGAGGCTCTTCTTGTCCTTGTTCCCTGATGCTGATGGGGTGGCTGGGTGCTGGTGGATGTGGTGAGAGGATGCAACCTCAGGTTTGGTTGTTTTTTTACAATTGCCCCGTGAAATGTATATTGAAATTAGAACTCACCCCCCCCCCCGCCGGTACTACGAGAGGCGGAGGAGGGACCCCCCTGCCGTTCGAAAATTTCATTTAGTTTTAATCCCATTTACCACCAAGAAAGGAAAAAATAGTTTCGTTACACGTCTTTAGACTAGTAAATTTGGCGACAAAATCTAATAATCTAACAACTCCGGAGTATCGTGTATTTTACTTTCTCCTTTCTTTACCCACCATGGTCTTTCTATGTCAAGAAGCAAAACGACCCTATTCTCGTCAGTATCGTTCACGCCAATATGCTCTTTGCTGTCATCGAACACAATCCACTCTCCCTTTGTAATCTGGCGAAATTCATCCTCGACTGCAACTTCTACCTTTCGTGTCAGGATCTGGAACAACAATGCCCATATGCTAATCCGCTCCATCCGCGATGTTTGTTTAGTTTAGTTCTAGGACCGAGTTTGCTAAAGATCGCAGTTCGAAGTCCGCCTGGAATGGGTCTGATTAATTCATTTGTCTTTGGAAATGTTGTCGAGTACTCGGCGTTCCAAACTACAAAGCCATAGAGTGGAACTACCTTCCAATCATGACCCCTTTCTTTTGTGTAAAGATATTCTTATTCTTCTGGCCAATCATAAATATTGTACTCACTGCCAAGAAACAAGAAACTCTCTTTCAATGAATTCAAAGTTATGAGCGAGCATCTGAAGATGCGGAAAGACTTTGTAGGGGTTCGGGTAAAACCTCTGACGACATCCAAAGTAATGCTTCACGCAATGCTTCCCGCCTAGAAATAGCGTAGATAATATCACGATGATAAACACAAAAATGACTTCTTTATTGTTTGAAATCAACCCGCGCGGCATTGGACCCATATGCCTTTGCATCTAGGAACACATTTTTGGGGGTGCTGAAGGTTAGAATTGTATAAGGTGTAGAAAAAGGCAATGTGGGGGGCTAAAAAAAAAAGAACCTCAAGTTGCATCCTCTTGTGTTGTGTGGAGGTCGATTCTGTGTTGTGCGTGACTCTGTGCTCGTGGCGAGGTGCGGCTCGCGGCCACCTGGGTGGGCGAGAGCTCTGGGAGAGGACGGTGCGGTTGCATGACGTCGGCCATCACTTGGTCAGCCGGCGCGGTGGGGTGGGCGAAAAGAGAGGAGGGGAGCGTGGCGCGCTCCATGACCCTATCGTTATAACGATAGTTGTTGACCCCTACTTATAAAAGTAGGTTGACAAGTTCAGGAGAGATAGCGGCATGGGGGGGACGGGGGGGGCGGCGGGGGGGCGGGGGGCGCTTCGTAATTTAGTTTCTGGGCGCCGCTTGCGCGGGGAGTCTCATTAAGGCCGGCCCTCCCGCCGAGCCCCAATTCCCCTCGTGCTCAGCCCCTACGTGAGCCCTGGTTTGGCGCACCTCATGCCCCCATTTAATAAAAAAAATCTTAACAAACTAGCCGCTACTTGCACGGCGCAAGGCAGATTGCTGGTGTTGCTCCTAACTGCCCTCCCCCACCTACCACTGCCCGCTTTCCCCTTCCCCGTTTCCTTCTCTCGAAGACTGGGGGAGGGGAGGCCGCGCGCGCTGCTTCGACCAGGGACATGCCCCCATTGAATATGTTCTACATCCATATTGCGCCACCATCAGCATCACACACAAGCACAGCCACTTAGCCACTCCCACCACTACCACACTCTATCTACTCTTCTCTGTGGCATCGCCATCCCATTCTGAGATGAGCTGTTGGAGTTTTCGCTTAGGTGCTCGCACAGCTTCTTCGCATAGTACCAGCCTTTCGATTGGTGTGGACGGTAGTTCAAACTTGAAATCACGCAATGTGCGCTCAAGAACGGTTACTAATCCACGCGCACCTGACTGTTGCTCGGCGGCTTGCCGTGCGATCTCGTGAAGCGCTGCCTCAGTGACCTCGAGCTCGATGCCGTATCCCTCGAAGTCCGCCTTCATCTGGCCCAAGACCGATCCCTCCACTTCGGTAAGGACGCGCACCAAATCCTCTTGCCGCAGCGTTCGGCAAGCAACACGCACGGGTATGCGACCGACGAACTCGGGCTCAAGCCCGTAGCGTACCAAATCAGACGTGCTCACGTGCAGAAGAGGCTCGTCGTCCTCTGCGTAGGACGGACCCAAGCCATCCCCGTCTCCTCGTCCGGTGGGCGACGGATATCCGTCTAGCCGAGCATGACCACTTTGCGTAGCCGGCGCTCCATCCATCACTTCATTAGCCATACCCGCAGTCTCTTCTAAGTCCCTGGCCGCTCTACGCGCCAGCTGCTCGCGCCGCAAGCCAGCCTCCATATCCGCAAATGCACCGCTCATGATGAACAAGATGTGTCGAGTCCTGATGCTTCTGCTCGCGCCAGCGCCCATTCTAACCAGAGTCGAGGGCGGTGTGGCTGCTGTCTGACGGGCCAAGAGGAAGTTGGGTTCATACTGAGAGAGCCACTCTGTCAAATATAAGGGGAGGCGAGAGCGACGTAGCGCAAGGAGCAGCATGCTGATAAGGCGCAACAAGGGAGGCACCTCTCGAGCCGTTCGAACATGTGTGCCGCTTCCCCTGTGCACCAGCACAAGGTGGTTTGAATAGAGAGAGGACGCACTCACTTGGATCGGCACCTCAGCATCCTCCATTAGCTTGAGCAACGCGCTCTGCACCGACTTGGTGTTGATGGTGCCACCTGTGCTAACGCCCAGTGCCCTAGCGCTACTCTGTGCAAGCTTATCCACCTCGTCCACGTAGATTATTCCATACTCGGCCAGCTCGAGGTCCCCTCCCGCGGCGGGCAGAAGCCCGCGCACTATGTCGTCGACGTCGCCACCGACGTAGCCCGTCGCCGAGAACTTTGTCGCGTCTGCCTTAACAAATGGTACTTCGAGCAGCTTGGTGAGCGCACGCAACAAGTGCGTCTTTCCGGAGCCGGAGGGGCCGAGCAGAAGTACGTTGGGCTTTAGGTGATGTTGCTCAGCCACTTCAGGTGAAGCCAGACACCGGCGGACAAAGTTATAGTGGTCGCACACTGCAACAGCAAGCGCACGCTTCGCGCTCTCCTGCGCGATGACATGCTTGTCGAGGTGCGCCTTCACTTGACGAGGTGTCATGCTGAACTGCGCCACGTGTGCACGGCACGTGACCGCCTCGGAATTCGTCACGCGGGCATCTTCGGCGTCCGCCTCCGTGGGCTTACTGAACGGCTGTCTCGCCGCCGCACGCCTCAGGTAGGACGAGGCGACGCTCCCTGCGGCTCCGCCGGCTGTCGCTTGCGGTTCTGCTGTTCTCTGCGTGCCCCGCGTGGCTGGCTCATCAACGATATTCATCTGGTTGACATCGAAGGGGCGCCGCCCGACAGCCTTGAGAAAAGTGTCGAAAGTATCAGCCTCCTCGTCTCGCGGGTAGCTGGCCATCTCCCTCTGCTCCGAATGCCTGAGGGCACCACTCGCTCTCTCCGCCACCTCTCCAGCCACACAGGTGCTGGAGGGCTCAGAGAGAGGGCTCGATGGGCGCGGCCAGCCCCGCCAAGCAGGACCGCGGGATAAGGCGCAGACAGGACGCACCAGCCGGCGCATGCGGCGAGAGAGCAGAGAGGGGGCGGGGGCGGGGGGAAAGGGAGAGGGAGAGGAAAGGCGTGCCTGTTTGGCGCCCAAAGCCGCCGCAAGGGTCGGAGGAGAGCTGAGGTGGGGGATTTGGAGAGAAGATTCAGAGAATCAAAAGAATAGGCCAAAGTTCCATGAGGAGAAGAGGAGGAGAGAAGGAGAGAGAGAGGCGAAGAAGAGCAGAGAAGCAGGCGAGGAGATCATGAGAAGGAGACGAGAGAGTGTGAAGGGGAAGCGGAGGAGATGTTTGGAGAGGCAGCGCGGACTCATGCGCGTCCGTCCGGGTGGAGGAGGCGCAGGTCCAGGCGGACGCCGTCCCGGCGCGCAGCGGAGAGTGGGTGGCGGAGTGGAGGAGGTCGGTGAAGAGGAAGAGGGAAGGGCAGCCTACACCGGCCCGCAAGGCGTCGGCAGCTAGCTGAATAAAGCGGGAGGCATCGTGCTCCTGCCGCCACTGCCACTGCGGGCCCAATGGCCAATGGCCAATGGCCCCACGGCGCAAACAAATAACAACCTAGGGCAACGCCCCACAGATCGAGAGTAGGAGAGCGATCGAGATTAGGCGTGCGGCGGATGTTACAGCTACAGCGGACGAAATGCAAGGCTTTGTTGACACCGAGGCCCGCAACGAGCAACGAGCCCCCCCCCCCCCCAAAGGCCAAAGGCCAAACAAAGGGTTTGAGGCGGTTTGACCGCTCGAACACGTAAAGAGCTCACAAGATTGTCTATTGACCTATTGGTGCACTAAAGAGAGTAGTGCTTGTGTAACCCTCCCTCGTCTCACCCGTTGCTACCACTGGCCACTGGCGTCCAGACGTCAGCCGCTCGGCGTGAGTACGCCCGTTCGCCCTAGCGTAACTTCTCTCGCCGCAGCCGGCCTGTTAGCCTTCGCATTGTCCGCCTCATCGGTGGGGGAGCGTGTCATTATTAGTCCCGATTCGGCTAACTCAATTCCGACGCCTCGATCCTTTAAGGAAGCCATCGCTGACCCCATTTACGGAAGCCGATGGCTAGAAGCCATGAAAGACGACGTCAAAGGAAAATACGAGACTAACCGCGCTTGGACACTTGTCAAAAGCCTACCCCCTGGCCGGAAATGTACTAAAGGCAAATGGGTGTACAAGGTAATCTACAAAGACGACGGCTCGGTTGATCGATTCAAGGCCCGATGGGTGGCTTGTGGCTACTCTCAAATTGAAGGCATCGACTATGACGAAACATTTTGCTCTACCATGCGATGTGAATCTATCCGCCTGTTCCTTGCCCATCTTTGCGCCTCTAGCTATGCATGGCTCGAGATAGACGTTACCAAGGCGTTTACTTACTCAAGGCGACATGGATCCCAACATGGACTTATACGTATACGTCGAACAACCCCATGGCTTTGTCCAACAAGGTTTCACTGCTTGCAAGCTAACACGCCCTCTCGAAGGAACTAAACAAGCCGGAAACCTATTCATGAAGTCTAACGCAGAGCATCTTCAATCGCTTGGATTCATTCGCTGTCCAGCCGAGCCCAATATCTTCAAGCGTACCCTCGATGGCATTCTAATTAAGATCGGACTCTACGTCGACAATCTGCTCATCGGGTATCCTCGAACCAAAAGCGGCGGAACCCAACTCGACTCCTTCATCCAACAATACACCGCTCGTTTTGCTTGTAGCGCCCCTAAGCCGCCATCGCTCTTCTGCGGCATGAGCCTCACCAGGGACTACGCCAACAAAACAATGACCATCAATCAAGACAACTATATCATATATATATCCAAACCGCATCGAAGAAATTTCTATCAACGTCTTCTCAACCCTACTCGGTTCCCGTTCGATCCTCCGATGTTGAGGGATTTATGAAGATGAACGGCGCTAACAACGATGAGGAACGAGCTGCCATGCGCGATAGGCCATTCTTATCCCTCATGGGATGCATACTTTGGGTTGCTAATTGCACGAGGCCTGACATCTCATTCGTCTCGAGCTTCCTTTGTCAATTTATGCATGATCCCAGTCCGTCGAATCATTCCGCCGCCCTCGGCGCGCTAGCCTACCTTCACAACACTAGGCATCTCGGGATTAAATTCAACGGCAACCGTCCGGACATTGAAGTTTATTCCGACGCATCATGGGGGAGTTCACCGACGCCCTTCGCCGGCCACATCATCAAATACTGCGGTGCCGCTATCTCATACTCCGCTCGCAAACTCAAGATCATTCCACAAAGCTCCGCTGAGGCCGAAATCGCCGCCTACACCAATGCTGCTAAAGACCTTCGCTTCGTACTCAATGTTCTCGAGTTTCTCGAAGCCGAATATAAACTCCCGGCGACAATCTTCTGCGATAACTCAGCTACCGTTGCGTCCATCAAGAACCCTGGCGTAAAAGGACGCACTCGACACTACGACAATTGGATCTGGTTTGGTCGCAAACAATATCTCGATCGTGTTTCCATACCGATGTGGATATCGACTGAAGATCAGATCGCTGATATGATGACCAAGGCGCTTGAGAAGAATAAATTCGTAAAATTTCGCAACCTCGCGCTGGGAGCATCAAATTAATCCAAAATCTTGGATTTAACCCCGCATGCCCCATTCTCTGACTTCATGTTTCATGTCACTTGCTTGGTAATAGCCTCCGCTTCATTCAACATTCAACCTCAACTAGGCAACCAGGTGCTGGGTCACGACGCAGGAATGTTACAGGTTTGGATGCCGCCGACTCAGGCGAAGAATTGTTGCTGGCCTATGTCTTTGAAGCTTGAGCACATTTCAGCCTCGAAGGTAAGCTTGTACCTTTCTCGGGAATGGCAACGATTGGGAGAATCAGGGTTTCGCCTTTGGCGATGGGGGAGCGTCAGAGTTATGAGTTATATTGTTGTGTTAGTATAACCTTAGTGCTGCGGGACCGTAGCCCTTCGACGGCAACGGAGCCCCTACCCCGCGATGGGGGTGTGCGCGGTTGGCGCATGGCTCGTCCGGTGTATGTGGCTAGGAGTGCTAGCTAACAAGATGTCATACGACGCTGTAAGTTCTAACGAAAACCCTCTACTCTACTACTAGTGTGTTTTCCAGTTTTCCTTCTCTGCTGCCTGTTTTCTTTTTTGCCCTTCCCGTGAAGTTTTGACCACGGCCCCCTCAAAAGCGTCCCGCCAGACTCCCACCTGCCGCAGCGAGAGGGAGCGCCCCGCCGAGCCCCCTCTCCCTTCTTCCTCTCTCTCCCTCTCCCTCTCCCGCTTCTTCTCGCTCCCTCCCTCCGTCGGTGCCGTTCGGCGCTGACGCGACTGAGTCAAGTCGGAGCAGTTCGCTTTCCCACCCTCCCTTTCCACCTCTGGCCCCTTCCCTCCATCTTTCCCTCTCTCCTCTCCTCTCCTCTCTCCTCTCGGATGACGGAGTTCGAGCGGCTGCGCAGCGCCACACGAGTGCAGCGTGCGGCCCGCGCGATGATTGAACGGCGGAGGGAGCACCAGCGGCGCACCGTCGCACAGATCATGCGCCAGACCCGCGAGCATCTGCGTGTGAGAAAGGCAGAAAGCCACGTGGAGGAACCACGCTCCGCTAGTGTGCAGGTGGAGGAGGCTCTCGGTCAAAGCTTCTCTGCGCTCCAGCTGAGCAGCTCAGCCTCGCTGCAGGAGCGATTGGAGGAGCTGCAGCGTGTTGTCGTGACTGAGCGCCAGCGCATCTCAGCGCTTGAGGCCGAGTGCGAGCAGCCCCTCCGTGCGCTACCGCTTGACGGCAGTCAGTACCTTGAAGGGAACACGAAAATGACCTCTCCCCAGCGCGCCCTGGCGTGCTCTCCGTCTCTTTCGGCGCCCGCTCTGACGGCATCGCCGACTGATGCAAAACTCGCGTCTCGCGTGGCGCCTGCGAGTATGCAAGGATCGCCGGCACGTGGATCTGTCCTCTCAGCTTCAGTCATTGAGTTCACCAGGTTGGAGCACGAGTGTGGTGTATCCCCTTTCGAGAAGAAGCAGCGGTCAGCACAGCAGGAAGCCAGCGAAGAGTGGCATGGTCCATCTATTCCGGTGCCTCAACACTTTGCTAGCTCTCCACAGGGAGCGAAGGGCGCGAACATCTCGGCCACTGAGTCGGCTTGGTTAGACAGAGTGGTGGTTTCGGCTGTCACCGTAGAGCCTGCCACTCAGCCTGCGACACCACCGCTTGTACTCGACCCACCAGGGGCTGGTGATGAGACTACATCACTTATGGAGTACTCGGATCCAGTTTCGTGCTACACTTTCACTGCAACCAACGCAACCAGCAAGGCTTTGGCCTCCGTATGCTCATGCCTACGGGAAACCTTGCCCTCAACAGAACCCCACGGCTTTCTCGGGGTCTACTCAGACTCGACTCAGAACTTCATGCCAGCGCACGACAGTAGCAGTCCCGGCTTCAGCGCTCAGTCCTTCGCTAATCGGCCCAAGGGAGCCGCGAGCACTCTGTCGGCATCTGCTCTGAATCTATCTCAGGGCAACCTCTCTGCCATTCTGGAATTCTTGGACGAGTCTGAAAACTTGCCACCTCAAAACGCCACGCGGAGGAACAACGGCAATGATGGCCTCGACAGCTCTTCCTTGCTGACACCAGCGTCTGTACAGGGCCTGAAAGCTCCGCTGGCTGACACCGGCATAGCAGGCGTGCCGGGAAGCCTGCCCAAGTTTATAAGCAGTCGAGACCGGTTTGCCGAGCACGGAGTCCCCGAGACCGAGGTCTCATCCTTGACAGATGTGCACAACAAGCGAAGCTCGATGCCAATAAACACTGGCGGCGAGTGCAGATTCAGCAGCCCTCCAGCCGGCGTGCCGAAGCCGCCCTCCTCAGCGGATAGAGAGTCGGAAGGGGGCTCGACCACGCATTCTCGAGGCGCGCAATTGGCACAAACTGTTTATGCGGGAGTGAAGACCAAGATGGCAGCGATGAAGGCGGAGCTGCATGCATTGAGAGATAGAAGCTCTGAGTTGCAGGTGCGCGGAAGCTTTGCAGAACGAACAGTGTCGCTGTCAGACCCAGTCGAGCTTAGCTGCCGCACACCCCTCCTGTCCAGGCGGCCCTCATCGACAAGGATGCAGAAGTGGAGGCCGCTCGTAGGGCAGCAGAGTCCCAGGCAGCCTCTCAAGCGGCTGCTGCCAAGGCGGCTGCGGACGAGGCAGTGGGTCGCCATCTGGCCTTCATTGACAGGCTGCTTGCTGATAAGGCTGAGTTGAGCAGGCAATGTGAGAACCTCGCAGCGCAGCTCAAGGCGCAAGAAGAGAGACACGCGGCCGCCGAGGAGAAGCGAGAAGAGGCCTACTCTAGGGAGATGAAGAGGCAAAAGGAGATGTGGGCGGCGGGCGAAAAGACTAGGCGAGAGCAAGTGAGTATGCAAGCCGGTTCCCAAGGCGCTGTGGCGCCCCGCATGCTGCTTGCGGCGATCATGGCGTCTACTGAAATGCTCCAGCCGTGTGGCCCAGTCCCTAGCGTAGCACAGGTTGAGCGTCTTGCGCTGTCGACCTCACTCTCCCCCACCACTCCGTAGTGGGTTGCGGACAAAACCAAGGAAATTAAGGAGGCGACTGTTCGAGGTCTTGAGCCTGACATACAGCGGCTAATGGCTCGTCATCGTGAGGAAATGCGGCGCCTTGAGGAGAGTTTGCGCGACGAGCTCTCCCGGCAATTGGCCGCGGAAGAGGCGCGCAATGAGCGCGAGGCAGCACGACTGCGCGCTGCAGCTGATGACGAGCGACGCGAGGCAGTGCATCGTGAGCGGACGGCGTGCGAGCGACGCTTGGCGGAGATGGCCTCGCAGGTAGAGAACGTGGCAGCAGCAGCACGGAGCCGCGAGAGAGCGGGGTTCATTGCAGAGCGTGAGGCTGACGAGGCGCGCGCAAGACGGGAGATTACTAGACTCGAGGAGGAGTTGAAAGTTGCAAAGAAGGCGGCGATTGCCGTCGAGGAGCAGGTGAGGTGGCATGATGGGCCGCTGGAGCCAGGGTTGGCACATTGGGCTGCCGAGACCCTGTCAGGTTGCGTATCAGATTGCGTGCAAGCAGGCTGTAGCCGACGCTTGTCAAATGCAACCTCCGTCACCTTGTGGTCTCAGGCTCGCTCTGATGTCGATGCTGCGCGGCGAGATGCTGAATCTCGAATCGCCTTGGCTGTTCACGAGGCACAGGATTCCCATGCAGCCGCACGGCTGCGGTGGGAAGAGAACTTGGAGTCGCAGGTCGCCTCTCGTTTGGAGGAGGAGAAGCGCAGACTAGAAGCTGAATCGGTTGCCCGACGTGCCGAGGAGATTGACAAGGTGGTGGGAAAGCTCTCCAAGGAGATGGCGATCGCCGCCAAGGTAGGGCGCTGCATGTTCTCGTGCCTGGTCCCGTGAGCATCCTCGTCCGGGGAAGTGACAAAAGGACTTACCGCCGCAAGTGGCATTTGTGCAGGCGGCTGACGACCGGCTCCAACTCGAACGCGCTAAGCTCAAAGATGCGAAGGCCGAGGCCTCGCGCGAGGCCGCCAAGGAGCTGGCTGAGATGACCGCAAAGTATCTGGCTGCTGTAGATAACGTGACCTCGCTTGAAGCTCGCGTTGATTCGCTTAGTGAGGAGCTCGCATCGGCACGGATGGAATCGTCGACCATCTCAGCTGATGCCCACTCTCTGCGCGAGGCGCTCGCCAAGGAGAGGGCTCGCACGCAGGAAGCAGTGGCGCACGAGCGCTCAGAGGCGCAGGCGAAGCTCGCGTCGACGCAGGGCAAGTGCCATGCGCTAACGTCAGAGTTGGAAGCGCTGCGGCGCTCTCTAGCACTGGCCGGCGCCGCAGGTGCGAATGAGCTCGCAGCGGCCAAGCAGCAGCATGAGCGTGAGATGCTGCATGTGGAGGCACGAGTACGCGCAGCCATCACTCGCAAGGACGAGGCGCTACGAGAAGCTCAAGACAGGCTGGCAGCCTCGCAGCGGGAACTTCATGAAGTACGCCAACAGCTGCATGCGACGCAGCAAGAGATTCTGTCAATGAGCTGATCGATGTGACAACACAAGAAGAGACGTTTCCTCTGCCTTCCGCTGGAGGTTGTCCTTATTCTGTCCAAAGCCCACCATTTGTCCTCGCTCTGTGTCGCCGTCGATCCTAGAACAATTTACGCACAGGGGGCGTGTCTTCTCTCATGACCCCCCAGACCCACCAACCCATCAACCAACACCTTGTTGCTGCTTTCTACTTTTAAGAGCAAAATTTTCAACTATCATCAAAACGATAGGGTCCTGGAGCGCGCCACACTCCCCTCCTCTCTCTCCGCCCGCCGCGCCGGCCGACCAAGTGATGGCCGACGCCTCGCACCCGCAGCACCCTCCTCCAGGGACCACGCCCATCTAGGTGGTCGCGAACCGCCCCTCGGCCCAACAACAGCACCCAAACACCACAACACCCACACCAGCATAACCACCACAAGATCACAAGATGGAACACGAACAAGTGGCAAGTGGTGCCTCAGGGCCCACTCTCCACTCTCCAATCTCCCATAGGCCCATAGGGAAAGCCTCTGGGCTGGGTCCCTACGGCAAAGCCATGGCACTGCCCCCGACCCCGTGCGCCAGCACGGGGCACAGGCCCGGCCGGTCGACAAGACCACCATCACAGGACCTGAGGAGCCATGCAGAAAATGCTGCAGGGCTCAACAGGACTACTCACCCGCGCAACCACACAAGCAAGGAGGGGCTACAGATCGGCCCGTGTATCGGTTTCTTAGTGTGTGTGTACATATGTACATAGTAGTACATATGATAGCCCGGTCACTCACTAGGGGGGTGCGGATAGGCTGGGGTCAGGATTTCGAAAATTTCTTTCGAAATTTGGGGGGGGGTCGCCGGGAGAAATTTCGTTCGAAATTTCTCGAAATTTGGGGGGGTGAGGGGGCTGAAGATGCGATACCAAGGGGGGGGGGGGTCGCGGGGAAGCAGGGGGGAGGGGGAGCGCGCGAACCCGTGGCGCGAAATCAGAGCGCCCCGCCCCCGCCTCTCCGCCCGGAGACCCCTTCCCCCCTCCCCCCCCCTCCCCCCCCTCCCCCCCCAGATGGAGCGGGAGCAGAGGCGCGCTACCCACTCGCCGGGGGACACAACTGCAGCGCCATTCGGTGTACGGACCTCGGTGCGCCTCAGTGTCGAGTGGGCGCAAGTGCTGTCGCAAGTGAGGCCTGAAGCGAGCGAGGCATAAGGCCTTTCGAGTGTAAGGGCTTAATTTAAAGGGCCTTAACAATAACTATTGCAATCTTTGGTGCACACACACACGGCAACGTGAACAAGGGGGCGACAAGGAGCGGACGGCGCGCTGTTCCATCTCCCTGATGAAGTCGACTCCGGCCACCGAAGTGTGAAGGCGGGACGTCTCCTCAAACTTTGAGCGGCGTCACCCCTTCCACTCACACTCTCCTCTACTCTAATGTAGATATTGTATTTTTCTCCTACTAAACAGTGTCAGAAGCAGGGGACGACGGCACCATGCTTCTCTGTCTGCTCTGCGTGCCTCCACTCCTCGGCTTCAGCTCGACTCCTGGAGGGAAGGCGGCGGAGCTGATTCGATGCGCATTGTGGGCCGATTCCCCTGGCTGCACTTTTCCTCCTCCGCCACCTCGATTCGCCGTACAATTCGAGTGCGGCCAGTATGGCTCCTTCACGCTCGGCGTCATCACCGAGTGGCAGCCGATCTATGCCACTCGTTTGTGGCAGTTGGTGCAGCTGGGGTACTACGAAGAGAACCCGCTCTATCGATTTGACTATCGAAACGCCACACAACGCTTCGTCGTACAGTATGGCGCAAATCTGCTGGAGGGAGTGCAGGAGGTCTGGGAGAGAAAGCGTGCAATCAACCAGTCTACGCCCGCGCTGGTTGCGAACACAAGAGGACGTCTCACTTTTGCGATGGAGGCAATGGTGTGCAACACATCTGCTGAGTCAGATCCGTGTGAACCCTATCGGCCTGCCTGCACTGCCGAAGACTACTGCGCATATGGAGGGTCAACGCAGGTAAGCTGCCCGTTGCAGATGCAACTGCTTGCAGACAGGCTAGCAGCCACGACCCGCCCCCCACATACGTCCCCGTCTAGTTTGATTCCTGAGGCTGATTACTGCTCATAGATATACATCAATCTCGAGAATAATTCACGTCTCGACGCGCACGGCTTCGCGCCAATCGGCGAAATACTGGGAGATGGCATGAAGGTTGTGGAGAGCCTCGGTCAAGTCATAGGCAACAGGTATGGTGAAGTCAAGGAACTTTGCTCCCTACATGAAGCGGATGCCGGGGTCTTCTGCATCTATAAGAATGGCCTACGGCAGGGCGTTGACTCGGCACGCCTTATGCTTCCAGAAGCCCGCGAGTACATGGAGAATGCATTTCCGCTCATGTGGGATCGTCGCGTGCGCTCGGCTAAGTTAGTCGAGTGGTTGGAGTAGAATTGGAATAGGGTCTCGCAGTAAGTATTGCCGCTGTGGCTGGGCCGCTGTTATGGTGGTTATTCTCGAATCGGAAACCTGGGAAGGATTGATGTGCACCCATCGACAACTTACTCTTAATAATAATATCAATGATGATAAAATGGCTGAGTATTAGTATTAGTGGCACTGCTCTGCTGTGCCCGCACTAGCCGCACTGCAGCGGGACTGGTGCAGTGGCCACTAGCTATAGGTATAGGGCGGTCAAACAGCTAGTTTAACTTCTAAGGGTGAAAATGGACAAAGTCAAGATTGAGGATGACAACGACGATTTTGAATCTGCTGACCGGATAGGTGTAATAAGCACATACCCGGTGCCCTTTGACCTTTGAAAGGGCCCTTTAGAAGGTGCAACTCGAGGTTCCCATACAACCAAACCTGAGGTTGCACCCTCTTTGGCGCCCGTTTGGCGCCGCTTTGGCGCTTTGGGCTTGGGCCCCAGAGCCAGAGCCCCACGGCAGCACGGTAGCCAGTGGCCGGTGGTAGTGGAAGTACTAGTACTAATACTCAGATGGCTTTTATTATTTTTACGGGAGCCTGCGACGGGGAGCAGGGGGAGGTATAATTAGGTGCTTAGCTGTACATACAGGCTGTATGCCTGGGTCTTAATGCGGTCGGCGCAGCATTCCCCCCCCCCCTGCTGAAGCGGCAGAGTTTCTGGTGCGGTGTACATAGGGCGTTGTCTTCCGAAAAGACGCCGAGTTGTGAGCTTTTGGCCATCCGGAAGTGCCCGCGATGTCGGATGTCGGGTAGAGCGCCTGTCTTTCCCATGGTCGAGAAGTGAAACGGGTGGGCTGCGGCGCCGATCTGGCGCGTCTCTCGATCTCGTGAGCCGAGTCGCAGCCGATCTCTCATCGCCTTCTCGATCTCATTTTGTCGCCCTTGTCTCCACAGACCGATGGACCGACGGACGTCACCAGCACGAGGTGATATCGTAAATGATGACATTACTCACATTATCTCCGCTTGCTGACTGGGGAACGGCTGCTGGTTTTGGGGGGTGGCACAACGGGATATATATTGAATAAACAAATACTTTTCTCACAGTGCCATCGCCGGCTTGGGCCGGCTTGGGCCCCGAGCGACCGCTGGCTTCGGGAGGGGGGGGCGGGGGGGGCGGGGGGGGGGGGGGGCGGGGGCAGGGGGGGAGGAGGGGGGGGGGGGCGGCACCCGGGGAGAAAGCCGCGAGAGGCGTGGCGGGAGAGGAGAATTCTCTCGGGGAAGAATTAGAATAGGTGAGGGCCTGGCGCAACAACCGTAATGCGGCGACCGGGAAACATCAGTTCTCTGTCGTTCACCGACAAATGATTTGACAACTCTACGATAGATAGATATAGATTTATTTATCATAAACATATCCTTAAATTATGTTACGAATAGTGCCCCCAGCGCCCTTTCAAACATGCCACACACACTAGAAATCAGGCTCTAGACGCGCACATATGGACTGCCTGCGCGTCGCCATGCGGCGCACAGACAGTCCATACACATATCTTACGAATACACACGCGCACTGCCCCCCCAATTCGACCCCTTCGAGCCCTGTAGCCGATCTGCTGACCGGCCGCGCCTGCCAAGAGAGACGCCAACTCTGACTTTTCAGCCAGGGAAGCTTGCTGCGAGGCGGGTGTGGGCTGGGGCGGGGTCAGGTGCTGGGTATGGCACACTCAGGCCAAGGCCGGGCGGGGAGCTCGCGCTGCGCGCGCGCTGCTCGCACCTGCGCACCTGTCGAGTCGAGCGGAGCCGGAGGGCTCTGAGCCACTCCGTCGCGAGCGGCACCGGCGGCTAGCGCGGCGCTTTGGCCCTCCTCCCCACCGGGAGTCGGGTGAATGAAATTCTGGACTGGGTCGGGCAACCCCATTTGGGTGTCTGGACGGGGAACGAACGGCGAACGAAGGGCTGTGGGGCGGCGAGGCGCTCCTAGCGGCCCTAGTGTGTTGGGTTTTAAGAGATTGTTAGACCTACAAAGAACTCTTCCCTCAGGGAGGGAGCCTAGGCTGCTTGAGTGCAGCGACGCAGCGAACAACGACGGACAACGAAGCTGAGAACAACAGGATACACCGACTCACGAACACACCGGAATCATTCACCCAAACCAAGCAAATTATCAAGCAACCGCGACCCCAAATCACCGATAACTCAAACACGTCGCGAGAGACGGAGAGAGAGAGCGAGAGAGAGAGAGAGACTCCGCAGCGACGGCCGGAGCGTGTCTCCCTTGTAACTTCCCACGTAGCGGAGAGTCCGAAGGGGAGCGTCATGTCGCGCGACCACGGCGATCACTTTGGATACAGATCGCAACGAGATATCTTCACGACAGAAGAAATCTTGCCGTTGAGCATGAACCTTCTAGACGCTTCTAACGAACGACCCTGAATAGCAACTAAGGGGAAGAAACACCAAAGGGGCCAAGGGCTTGCATGTAACTTGCATCAAGGGGAAAGATTCCCTCACCTAAGAAGCGAACCTACACCGATCTCCAAGGGCCAAGGGGAGATGGCAAATTAAACCTCAAATCTCGAGCGGATAGAGCAACCGACTCGCTCGCCAAACACCTTGACCGAGAAGAAAGAAGCAAGGACCTACAAGCCAAGGGTAGCGGACCTAGGGAATGTGAGAGGAAATTTCCGAACGCCAACGCCAAACGCCGAACGCGGGAAGGCAACGAAACCCTAACTAGGCCAAGCAGAACCTACGAAGAACAGGAACAGGCCTGAACGACAACGACGAAAGTTAGCAGGTCCCAAGAAAGAACCGGAACTCAACAAGAAACAACAAGCCTTGCAAGAAGCTAAACAAGCCTTCACAAGGTAACTCGAGAGCCTGAGACAAGCGCGCAGCGAGTGACAGGCGACCTGGCTCCTTTGGGTCAAGATTACCCGAAAGGAGGAAACCTGGAATCTAGACCTGACAAACAGGCTAGAAAGAACGAAACGAGAACCCGAATTCTAGGTCGCTAGGGACGAACCCTACCAACCTAGATGTACCTGAGCTTCGCCGTGTGGCCGCACGACGAAGGACCTGGAAATAAGAGCCTAGAAATCGCATCATCTAGGATGAATGCGACAGCACCTGGCTTCTGGCGCTCGTCTGCGCGCTGCGAAGGAAGGGGGGGTGCGAGAACGACCTGGAGGCGAGCGCGGCGAGCGTGAAGGGGCACATCGCGGCAGGCAGCGTGGGGGGGACTTACCTTTGGTGTTTGCCGCGCGAGTACACCCCTGTGGCAAGCTGGGCTGCCAGAGAGGAGTGGGGGAAGGGGGGGGGAGGGGAGCGGCGCGCGGCGGGCCTCCGCGGCCGCTGCAGCGGGTTAAGTCCCCGGCACCCGGGGAGATAGCCGCTGGAGCGAGCCCTTCTTGTCACTTTTTGGTACCAGATCTCCCGCTGTGCTCTCGCCGAGATGCCCGGGAGATTTCCAGCAATCTGAAAGACTTCAGCGTCTCATACCGCTGGAGAGATACCGACTTTCGAGGGGCTTGCTATGGGCACTCGAGCTCCTCAGGCGCCTTGAGGAAGACATTCCTCGATTGGCGGGGCGGAGTTTTCATATTCAACTCGCCAGCGGTCCGGCCTCTTCAGCAGGGGGGGGGAAATGCTGCGCTATGCATGCCTTCATGTGTCGTGGCTTGGTATTGGTGCATGGCGGCTAGCTACTAGGTGAACTATCTAGTGTAGGTGTCGTTACGCACGTGCCTCGTATGATAGCGAAAAGCAAGCGGAAGCCTCGAGCCATATTGCGAAACTCACATATCGAACTCGCCACTCTCAATTGCATGCTAAACAGACCCATGGGGATTTGAAAGTGACTCTCAATAATAGTGGTGAAAAGCTGCGTTTGCGGCTGCGTCCGTTGTAAAAGGTTCGTCTTCAACGGTACGTCCGATGTAAAAACAGAATAGCCAGCTACTCTACGTGGTAGGCAGCCAGTCTTGCTGCATCGCGGCTGATGCAAGCGCATGCAGTGACCAATAGGTGCCAGCATGAAGATATTCTACTCTTGGCTGCGAGCTAAATGTGTCTCCGTTGGCCCCTGACCGGCTCCACGACCGTCCCTCCCAAACAGCTCATTCCACCTTGCGTGCCTTGCTCAAAGCGGACTCGTACTCGAGCGCTTTGATGTTGTACTTGACGCACTCGTAGAGGTTAGATTCGCGATAGAAAAGGTTGTGCTTCTTGAAGAACTCGCGGCAAAAGGGCTGCGCCTTCTCTAGGTGGCCAGTCGGCATCATCGGCCACAGATGATGCTCCGTCTGGAGCGAGATGTAGCCTGTAAGCACGTTAACCAAGTAGCCGCCTGTGATGTTACGCGAGGTGAGCGCCGTTTGCTCGACCAGCGTCATGCCATGCTTGCCCCCATCGAGGATGTCCTCGCCGTAATGGGTCGAGAAGACGACGATGCCGGTGAGGAAGCCCCTGCACAGCATAGTGAAGAGCAACCAAGCCATCTGTCCGCGAAAGAGGTAGAAAAGCGCGGCATAGTGGCCGGCCAGCAGCAGCCATGAGCCCCACATCTTGGCAAATGGGCGGGCCGCTAGGTACTGGATTGACTCGAAGCGCCAGTACATGTCCATAAGCGACATGGCCGGAACGTAATAGTATTGCTGCCACCGTTGAGCCGCGTTGAGCGCGGCGGCAATCTTGGGGTTGTTACGCACGTAGGTGAGCACCGGTGCTGTCATGATGTCGGGGTCGTTTCCATGCTCGTTGGTGACCAGGTGGTGCGTGTTATGCCGAGCTCGCCACCAGTCTACAGTGTAGCCCTGCCAGGCACCGAGCGCATAGCCCATTGCGTTGTTCCAGCCGACCAACTTGTCGTTGCTGCCCTTAAAAACGGCGTGGTGCAGGTAATCATGCGACGTCCAGCCACTCATGTAAAAGCTGAAGGCAACAAGGAAGCTGCCGAGCGCGGGCCACCCATTATGAAGCAAGTAGAAGCCGACTATGCCAGGAAGCAGTGTAATGCCGAGCTTGACGACCTCATCAACGGGGTGCGGGTCAAAGCAGCCGATGTCGTGCAGCTTTTGTGTGAGCGCGGCAAAGTCCTTGCCGATCTCTGACTGCGATACCTCGTCCTCTTTGGGCGCGTCGCGGGCACCTTTGGCCATCGCACGCATCTTTTTGTGGGCTGTTGCGGGTGATGTGGAGGTTGGGAGGGATGGTGAGCTCACAAACGTGAAGTGAAAAGATGGTGAGCTCACAAACTCTCCGCCTCCGGACAGCTGCTCGAAAGGCAGAGCACTGCACAGAGCGATTGTTGCAACGGCTAATCGGTTGGAAGAGCGCAAGCAATGGCAGGCAATGGCAGGATACAGGTAAAGCTGCCTTGTTCCTCGCCATTCTTGGTCAAACAAGCATCAGGCAGTGTTGCGAGATTCGCGCAAGAAGGCAGGCAAGTCACACGCCACCCCTTCCCTCTACCAATACCTTACCCTCCGTCGAGTGGCACGCCTCGTGAAAGCAACCACGAAAGGCGATGACGTCGCCTCTTCATTCGCCCTCAGGCATGGGATGCATCTCAGACTGCCCACTGCTGCAAGATTCCCCTTGCGTGCGTCCCGTGCCCCCTCCCCCCTCCCTTCCCCTTTCCCGCGCCTCCGCCCCCCGTCAGTCTCCCCCCCTCGCCCAAATCCAAGCGAGGAGCCTGTGTGACGGCTGCGCACCCTCTGGCGAGTGATACATCTCGAACTGCTCGGTGGCGTCCCTCTGGTGGAAGATTCGGAGAGCCTTAGCTCCGCCTGGGTGGCTCTTGGAGAAGGCGGAGACATCGAGGACCTTGCCGTAGAGGTGAACCTCGATCGACTCATTGCGGGACAGCCGCGCCGCACCGTCGCCGCCCTTGCCCATCGTGTACCGAGGGTGAGAAGGGGAAGAGGGAGAAGGGGGAAGGAAGGGGGGTGGGGAGGGGGAGAGAGTAGTGGGGAGGGGGAGCTGCGCGGCTCTCTCTCTCTCTCTCTTTCCAGGAGACTTTCCCCCCCACCCTCTCTCCTCTCTCCTCTCCTCTCCTTGCCTCCTCTCTATCACTCTCTCCTCTACAAAACTCTCCCTCTCCTCTGCTCTCTCCTCTCCTCTGCTTCTTCCTTTTCTTCCTCTCCCCTCCCCCCCCTCTCCTCCCCTTCTCCCCGCTCTCCTTGTTTTCCTCGCTCCCCTCGCCGCTCCCCCCCCTCCTCTCTCTGCCACGTGCAGTACACGAAAGATCAGCCGCTTTCATACGAATAAAGAGAGAGGGGGCCGGGGGAGAGCAGCACCTACACTCCCCCGCTCTCTTCTTCGTCGTCTCTCGAAATCTTCTCTCTTCTTCCCCTATGGCTTTTTCCGCTACATCGATGTCGTTCTTCCTGTTATCTCAAAACATCTCTCTCCAGGAAGCGAAGGAAATGCGAGTTGAGAGAGTGAGAGGGACTCGAGGAGAGAGAGAGAGAGAGAGAGGAGAGAATCCACCCTCGACGACGTGCCGCGCCCCGCACCTGACCACAAAGAAGAGAAGTTTGTTTACCCTCCTCCTCGTGATATCCCCACGAGCCAAGAGGCGCTGCGGCTTGCTTCTTCACCTCTTCAAGCCCCGGTAATTCCCTTCTCTCACGCTTACTCCCACGCGGGCCGCGGCGCGGACCGCCTCACACACAAGAGAACTCTCTCTCTCTCTCTCTCTCTCTGTCTGTCTCCCTCTCCCTCTCCCTCTGCTCCCCTTTCTCTCTCTCTCTCTCTCTCTCTCTCTCTCCCCCCCCCCCCCCCCCCCCCCCCCACCTCCCTCCCTCTTTCTTCTTGCCGCATCTCTCCCGTGAGCGGCGGGCGATCGCCCCACCCCCGCGCCTCACCCGTCTAAGGTTAAATCGATACGGCTAAGGCCCCGGGCGGGGGGGGTCGTCCAAGGTTCGCCTCTCCGGCCCTCTCCGGCCCTCCCCACCCTGCTGGGGCCTCCCTGCAAATACGCAAATACGGACGGCCAAATACTTAAGTATTTGGCCTGTAGCCGAATACATTACAAATACATTCGAGGCCTACAACCTACTTTTACACTTTTACAGATGGTCCTCCGCCCACTCCGTCCAAGTTCAGGCAAGGCTTGCGACGGGCCTCCTCTCTTCTTTTCTCTTTCTTCTCCCCTTCCCCCTCTTCTATAGCCCGGTCACTCACTCATTTTAACCACTATTTCCCACCTCCCCTGGGTGTCCAAGGATTCCTTAGGGTCCCCCCCTACCTGCCCCGCCAACTCCCTCCCCCCTCCGAACGACCCCCTCCCGCCCCACGAAGGGCAATGGCGTCGGTGAGGGACCCCCCTCCCTTCCCCCGCGCGTGGCGGGCTATTTTGGGAGATTGGGGCGGGCGCTCACGGGAGGGAATCAGAGTGGTGAATGTGGGGCGCATCACTATTAGAAACGCGGAGCTTCCGCGACGTCCGATCGCCCGCGATCGGCCGAAGAATGGCCTGGAGGTGGTGGCCATGCAGAGCCCAGAGCTCTCGCGAGCAGGGTGGGGGGTGACTAGTAGGTCGCACGCTGGTTCTTGAGGGTCGCACACACTCGTACTAACCCGTCCTGGCCCCTCGCACCGCAGGAATGCCTCGATTCGATCCGGCCCGACGCCCAGGGCCACGGCCCGATTGACGTCGAGAAGCGCTCGCTTGGACGCCTGGAGGTGCAGCTCCTCATGTGGCCGTGCGGTGCGACGGGCTGGTCGCGACCGGCCCGTTCAGGGCCTGCTTGTAACCCTCAAAGCCTCCTGGCCCGGCCCCACGCGTTCGCGCCCACCGTTGATCCGAAATTTTGAGAGCTAGTGTGTGGCGTGTTCACCTCTCACCTCCGCCTTCACCGCAAAGGCGTGCGCCGTGGCCGCTAGGTACATGGATTTGGCTCCTGGGGCGGAACCATTTCATGTGATGAGATTTAGATCGCCCTAAGCAAGCTGAGGGGCAAGAGAGCGCCAGCGGCAAGCGCAGTCGCGTGCGAAAGTTGGGCACTCTGGCCCATTCGGCCCCCTTGGTCTTGTTGTCGATGTTGCGCAGGGCCAACTTCGACGCGATGTGTGCGGCCGGCGGCGGCGATTGGCGTGGCTGCTAGGGCGGCATCTTTGCAAGTAATGCCTGTTGTGTCATTCTATCTTAGTGGATGGCCGAGAAGGCGCCGGCAGCGCGCCCGGTCGCGGTCGAAAGTCGGGCACTCGGCCCGTTCGGCCCGGTGACGTTGGCGTGGTCGTCGGCGCCACACACGGCCGACTATGGCGCGATGCGCGCGGGCGGGGGCGGCGATTGGTGTTGCTGCTAGGGCGGCATATTCGGATATGGTGTCTGATGAGCCAATCTATCCCAGTGCAAGACCGAGAAAGCGTCGGCAGCGCGCCCGGTCGCGGTCGAAAGTCGGGCACTCGGCCCGTTTGGCCAGGTAACGTTGGCATAGTTATCGGCGCCACGCACCGCCGACTATGATGCAATGCGCGCGGGCGGCAGGGGCGATTGGCGTGGCTGCTAGGGCGGCATATTCGGATATGGTGTCTGGTAAGCCAATCTATCCCAGTGCAAGACCGAGAAAGCGCCGGCAGCGCGCCCGGTCGCGGTCGAAAGTCGGGCACTCGGCCCGTTTGGCCAGGTAACGTTGGCGTAGTTTTCGGCGCCACGCACCGCCGACTATGATGCAATGCGCGCGGGCGGCGGGGGCGATTGGCGTGGCTGCTAGGGCGGCATATTCGGATATGGTGTCTGGCAAGCCATTCTATCCCAGTGGGAGACCAAGAAAACGCCGGCAGCGCGCCCGGTCGCGGTCGAAAGTCGGGCACTCGGCCCGTTCGGCCCGGTGACGTTGGCGTGGTCGTCGGCGTCACACACGGCCGACTATGGCGCGATGCGCGCGGGCGGGGGCGGCGATTGGTGTTGCTGCTAGGGCGGCATATTCGGATTTGGTGTCTGGAAAGCCATTCTATCCCAGTGCAAGACCGAGAAAGCGCCGGCAGCGCGCCCGGTCGCGGTCGAAAGTCGGGCACTCGGCCCGTTTGGCCAGGTAACGTTGGCGTAGTTTTCGGCGCCACGCACCGCCGACTATGATGCAATGCGCGCGGGCGGCGGGGGCGATTGGCGTGGCTGCTAGGGCGGCATATTCGGATATGGTGTCTGGCAAGCCATTCTATCCCAGTGGGAGACCAAGAAAGCGCCGGCAGCGCGCCCGGTCGCGGTCGAAAGTCGGGCACTCGGCCCGTTCGGCCCGGTGACGTTGGCGTGGTCGTCGGCGCCACACACGGCCGACTATGGCGCGATGCGCGCGGGCGGGGGCGGCGATTGGTGTTGCTGCTAGGGCGGCATATTCGGATTTGGTGTCTGAAGCCGCTCGCTTCGTGACGATGACCGCATTGGAAATGACCTCAAGACTGCGTGAATAATGTCATGAAAATCATAATAATTAGCTTTGGCGGCTGGGTGGGCGCGGCCGGCATGCGCAAGCAAAATCCCCACCCCCCCTCCCCCCGGCCCCCGGAGTTTCGCGCAAGTTGCGCATAATGGGCGATTTTGAGCCCAAATTTCGCGAAAGTTTTTTCCCCACAGAAGTGGCCCAAGTTTCGAAATGAGTTTCACGAAACTCTGACCTGGCCCTACCCCCCGCGCGGAAGTCCTTCAACGTCCTTCAGCGGTGTCCCTCAGCGCGTCCTTCAGCGCTGTCCCCCAGCGCGTCCCTTAGCCGTGTCCTCCAGCTGCGGAGGCAGGATTTTAACAGTAGGAAGAGGCAGGATTTTTAACGGTAGACGGAGTGCGGAATTTAACGGTAGGCGGAGTGCGGAATTTAACGGTAGAAGAAGAGCGGAATTTAACGGTAGAAGAAGAGCGGAGAGGAGAAGGAGCGGGGCTCGATCGAGCAACAGAGCGCAGAGCGCTCCGTCAGCAAAAGGTTGGTGGAGGCGGTGGGTTGAACCACTATGCCACGCGAGAGTTTTCGTAGCCATAGGGCCGATGGGAAGGGCTGAAAACCGCCCTATATACTCTGGGTTTTTTCTCTTCTTTTTCACTCTTCTTCTTCTTTCTTCCTCTGTCCTCTGTTCTTTCTACTGCTCTACTGTATTTCTTTACTGTTATTTTTCTTTTTGCCTCTGAGACATCGCGAATGCGACAGTGGTGGGTGGTGGCTATGTGGACCCCTCATGCTCATGCATGCGACGCGCCGCGGCGGTAGCGACCAGCGCCGTGCACCACGCCTCATGCTACACGTCCAACAGCTTGCCAGCTCCATGTCTAGGGTGTTGTGGGATTCACCTATGTGTTGTTACGGGATATGAGCTGGGACCACTCCACTGTTCATGGGCTATGGCGAAGATGTTGGCTGTTTCGGCCTAGAAGGACTCCATGTCCATGTCAGGGATTATACCACTACCCACTACCATCATTTGCACCCACAGACCAGATCCCCGCTCAGCTGCCGTCAGCGTCCAACGCCATGGAATTCGGGTCAAGTCCGCCTGTGCTGGGCTGGAGGGTACACATGCTTCAAGGCACATCTCTTACTTGGGGGGGCTAGCCCCATTTTGACCAAAATACAAGAGGGAAGGGCTAGGGTGTCAGGAATTGAGTACAATAGACACCGAGCACTCTAACAACCTCTGGACTTGAGACCAAGGGGAATCTGAATCTAGCAACAAGGGGGGGGGGGGGGGGGGGCGTCCGATCTTGTCGAAGTGTCCTCGACGCGGCAAATGGCCACCCACAAGATTCACTCCCTCTCG
>CM030931.1:3554620-3579620 GCA_018136815.1 Isochrysis galbana
ACGAGGCCAACGAGTCCACTCTCCTCGACAATCTGTAGGTAGGTGGGTGGGGTTGGCAGCAGGACAGAAGGCAGCACTGACATTCGGTTAGAGACTCGGCCAAAGCACACGATGTCATGCAATTTCGTGATGCTGGGTGGCGGAGGAGAGCGCGATAACCTGGGAGAGAAACTTCTTCTCAGGGTCCAAAGCCGCCATGAGCTTCGCGGAAATCGGGGCACCAGTTCCCTTGGCTGAGTCCCACTCATACTTGGCTGAGTCGTCCGTCGGAAGCACGCCCATTTTCTCTGACAGTGTCACCGTCTGAGACGGAGGGAGTTGAGCTGACGATGTGAGCAGCTTCTTAGGGCACACAATTACAGGTCTAGAAGCGTTGGGCGTGAAAGAAGCGTGCAAACTGAAGTGCTAAAGGCAACGATGGATCATGCCCCATACTCAGCCCGACCTGCTCTGCCTCCAAGATGACCGAGCCGCCGCGAGAAAAGTTGCCACCCTCTTGTGATCGCTGCTTTGCCATGCTCATCTCCTTATGATAACCCTGAGAAAGGTCACGCGAGGCAAAATGGTCACGTGAGCCAAGGGACGCAAACAAAGGCTCAGGATCGGGGGAGGCGTCAACGCAATTGTTTGACACAGATGTCTTGTTGCAGGTGCTCGCTATTAGGGAGGCAGCCTGCCGAAGCAAGGCACGACTTGCATGCGCCACCCAGCAATCCAGGTCATAGGAGGCATGGGATGCGAGGTGTTGGCTCGCACACCTCCTCGTCGACATCGATTCCCTTCTCTTCGCACATGAGGAGGGTGAGGTCGATGGGGAATCCATAGGTGTCAGACATCTTGAAAGCGTCGGCGCCCGAAAGCTTGCCGCCCTTGGGTAGTTTGGCGCAGTATTTTTCGAGCTGCTTGATCCCGTTCTTCAGTGTGCGGCTGCAATGCACACGGGGTGGGGAGGGTGAGGGGTGAGAAGCCCAGAATCGTCAGGGGTGGATGAAGAATGCAGCTGGCTGCAAAGAGCACATACTCCCTCGCACGTCGCTGCGCCGATGACGGTTGCCACATGATATTTGTGTGAGACCACAGCCTTACCTGAAGGTAGCCTCTTCCTCCTTGATGATTGCCTTGACGCGAGCTGGGTCCTTCCTCAGCTCGGGGTAGCCGTCAGACATCACCTCCACGACGGTGTCAACCAGCTACAATCACCGGCAGAGGGTGGTTGAGGTGTGGCTTTCCTCGTCACATGACGACATGAGTGCACGAGATAGCTGCCATTTTTAGGCCATGACCGCCAGGTGGTCGAATAAGTCCACAACATTGGCAGGCACGGCACTCCTGTAGACCAAGAATGGCGAGACGTGCCCAACCTCGCCGACCGGCTCCATCTCACCTGATGGAAAAAGCCCTCCGGCGCCTTGAGGATCTCGCCACCATAGCGCACGGCACGTCGGAGGATACGTCGGAGGACGTACCCACGTCCCTCGTTGCTGGGCTGGGCGCCGTCGGTGATGGCGATGGTCAGAGTACGGATGTGATCTGCGACAACACGGTATGCCATGTCCACGCGCTCGGGGTCTTCCTCCATGCCGACCATGCCGCGGTACTCACGCAAACCAGGGGTGACGCGCTGGATGGCGGAGAATAGTGCCGTGAAGACGTCGATGTCATAGTTGGACATCTTGCCGAGGAGAACCTGAGTACGTAGCAGCCCGGAAGTCTAATCCAAGAAATTTGGCCCTGGCTGAATTGTGGGACGAAACAAACGAGGCTCGTGGCGCACAGTCGTCGATTTTTTTCAGGCGTGAGATGGATTTGCGCATCGCAAGCTAGCTGTCGATTGGGCCCGCCCGAGCTCTCGTCCCTACGTGCAGATGTGGCACGCGCACCGAGGAGACGCGCTCCAATCCCATACCAGTGTCGACACATGGAGCAGGCAACTTGGAGAGGGAGCCATCACGCTCACGGTTGAACTGCATGAAGACCAGGTTCCAGATTTCCAGGACCTGGTGGGTTGTGCAGCACCATTAGCCGCCATGAGCTTCAATTCGTGATGCTCACCGACCGGAAGACAAAGTGCCGCAAGCGGGACGCGATTGCACTATTGCGCCACTGCATTTGTGCCATCGGCGTCCTGCACGCACCACAACACGACAATGTTTCGTGTGGCACACACTCACGTGAGGGCAATGGGAGCCTCAGCTCAAAGTAAAAGCACAGTCGTTCAAGCCACAGCACGTACCGTGGGGTCATCCATGTTTACCAGGTGCGCGGCGTCACGCCCGCCGATGCGGTCGTAATGGATCTCCGAGCAGGGACCGCAGGGGCCCGTGTCGCCTGAAGCCGACATGGGAGAGACGCAGCTGAGTCGTTGCATCCGAAGGAGAAGACTGGCCCATCACAATCATGGCATGAAAGTCCGCGCGAGCCCCCCCCCCCCCCCCGAACCTGGCCACGACACCCGCCAGGTGATCGCTTTTTCCAGGCACAGTAATCGCAACGCTGGGTCATCGAACACGCACCCATTTCCCAGAAATTCTCCTTCATTCCGAAAGGCATCACGCGATTGGCGGGAAGGTACTGCAGCCAGATCTCCTTCGCCTCATTGTCGCAAGGCACCCCAAGTGTCTCGTCACCTACACACGTTGACGCGCGTCGTCGTCAGACCACCAATCCTGGTCTAGTTGCAATTCCAAACACGTGGTCTACGCTAACATCTATCCCGCTTCTGAGCGCTGCATCGAAGCTTCTCCGCACTCGCGTCTGCTTGAGCCACACCACGCATGCCGGCGGTGCATCGCCCACACTTTCCATTGTACGACGGTTGCGCCTACCTCCGAAGTAAGATGCGTAAAGGCGGTCTGCGGGAATGGCGCAGACGACGGTCAGGAACTGCCACGCCCACTCGATTGCCTCCTTCTTGAAATAATCGCCGAACGACCAGTTGCCGCACATCTCGAAGAAAGTGTGGTGGTAGACGTCCTTACCCACATCGTCGAGATCATTGTGTTTGCCGCCCGCACGGATGCACTTCTGCGTGTTGCACGCACGCTTGAGCTTTGCGAGCCCAGAGTTTGGGTCAGCCTGTCCGAGGAAGATCGGCTTGAACTGGTTCATCCCCGCGTTGATGAAGAGGAGCGTCGGGTCATCGTGCGGCACGACGGGCGAGGAGGGCCAGAAGGTGTGCTCCGCTTTGTCCTTAAAGAAGTTGACGTATGCGTTGCGCACGTCGGTCACACATCGGAATATGGGGTTCGAGATATCAAGCTTGTCGGCAACGGCGGAGACCAGCTGTGCGTCCGAGATGGACGCGGCGCGCACCGCGTTGATCACCTCCTCCAGCCTCTCCCTCACCTGGTGCTGCGAGAGGTACGCTGAGACCTCCGGCAGCAGAGAGGCTCCCTCGCCCTCTGTGGGCGCTCCGGAGGGCGGCGCGTCGGCGTGCGAGCGGAGGTAGGCAGCCATGTGGCGTAGGGGCGCATCGGGCCGCGCTGCAATCGCGTCGTTCACCGCATCTGTCAGGCGGAGCGTCAGCTCCTCCATCGCCGCCGAGAGGATCGAGAAGGAGCCAGAGCAAGAGGTGTGGCTGAGGGGCGGGGAGGAGAGGGGGGGAGGAGAGGGCGGGGGGAAGAGAGAAAGAGAAGAAGAGAAATAGAAAGAGAGGAGTGAGGGGGGGGGGGAGCGGGCGGGAGCGGGCGGGGGGGGAGGGGGGGGGGGGGGGGGGGAGGAAGGGAGAGGTGGGCAGCGGAGCGGAGCCACGCGCGCGCGGAGTGGGGGGGGGGGGGGGCGGGGCGCGGGAGGGGGCGGGAGAGAGAGCGCGGGCGCGAGCTCCACGGGAGTAAAGCTCGTAGGGCGGCGCGTGCGAAGCTTCTACTACAAAACGTGCTATTTATGTATAGAGGCTGCCGCTTCGTGCGCGCGCCCGCTTCGTGGGCGTGCCCCTGTGCCCCTGTTCCCCCCCAGGCAATCATGGCCCCCAGGAAGCCCGCCAGCAAGCCCAAGCCGCCGAGGGGCCACTACACAGTCCATGCCCGCGATACGCGCGCAGAACAGCGGGCGCGCGTCGTCGAAGACGTGCGCAGAGCAGCCGCGCACTGCCACTCGCACAGCGTTGGCGTAAGCATTTACAGAATGATTGAATCAATTGATCCAATCTTTGCTGATGAGATCAACCTCAACTTAGATGGCAAGCTTTGCCGATGCAGGCTACTAGCTTGATGCTAGGAGGCGGCAAGCTTTTCCCAGCTTTTTGCTGCGCGGAGCGCGGAGCGCGCCCGAGCGTGCGGCGTGCGGGCGCGGGGGGTGCGGTCGGGGGGGGCGCGGGGGGCGCGGGCCGGCGCGAGGGGCGAAAGGGGGGGGGGGGTCGCAAGAGGACGCGGGAGTACTACTGTATTTATTCTAAGTGTACATATATACGTCGTAATGGGGCAATCTTTTTTAAGTTTTAAGATTGATCTTGCTGTCAATAGATGGACCAAGCTTTTGACCAAGCTTTGGTGTAAATCTGATCAATCATCAATCTCCATCTTTCCCAGATTCTGAGCAATCATTCGGTAAATGCTTACGTTGGCGTCAAGGCCGCGCTGGCAACCGGGCATTTCCCGGAGGCAACGCGCGGCAAAGTGGCGTGGGAGCTGAAGAGGGGCACCTCTGATGACTGATAGACGACTCCCTCGACTGGCAAAAAGCTTTCGACAGAGTGAGCTGGGAGTTTTACCACCTCGCCCTACATGGCATATGCATATGCATATGCGTATATACAGTATACAGTGTATATTACACGGAGGACCTCCCACACAGCGTATCATACACCGGGCTGATTGACGTGCACACATGTATACGTATACACGTACACACACAGGGGCGGCAGCGCTGCGCGCGGCAGCGTGCGCGCAGCGCAGCGCAAGGGGTCCACAGGGCACACAGGCGCCCCTTCCGCTCCTGCTGCGCCGTTCGGCCCATGTCTCTACCTCTCTACAGCCCACAGCCACAGCCTAATCTACACACCACACACACTCTATGTGTGCGTGCGTCTATCGATTTATATGCGAGTTTCTCGCTCACCCACTCCTGCTACACATACACTCTCATTCTCGCTCAGACACTCAGCACATTCATTTCATTTTAAACGGGACATCAAAACACGCAAACACACACGTAGCACTCTTAATTCAGCCACTAGTTAGTGCTAGGATGTATGATGTCTGTGAGTCCTCATCGTCAGCCTGCTCATCCTCAGAGCCTTCTCCATTCTCTTCACCACTCTCCCACTCACATACATCCGCGGACCATCATCAGGCGTTTTGCAAACGCGTTTGCAAGTGCATCGACTCATGACAAAATACCAGTTTGTCGGACGTGATGTGAGATAGCCTCGATCTCGAGGCTGTCTTGATCTGACCGTAGACGGATGACCAATTTCGTTCCGCTGGCGATGCTGCAGCTGGTTGAGCCAGAACTCTCATGGCAATGGAAGCAATGGTGGGCACATGATCTCCATACGCATCCCACCAGGTGCTCGGATCCTAGGTGTCGTTCCGTCAATAGTGGGACATCAGTCGAATTGAGCGATCAAATGTCCACAGTTGTATTGTAGTTGTTTAACATTAGATCTTGTTAAAATTATAAGAGAGAGAGGCCGTCAAAGCTTCTTCGCTAATCACATCGGTGCATACCGTGCATGGGCACGGCGCGATGTGCATCGGTCCCCCCGCGGATACGCCGTGCGCGCGCATGTCAACCCGTTCCGTGTGTGTAGCCCCTGCGGCCCACAACTACGTAAACTGGCCATATACAACTGATCTGATCGCTCAATTCTACTGATGTCCCACTATTAACGGAACGACACCTCACGAAATAAATTCGTTACACGTCTTTAGAGGCGACATGCCGATCTACCGTATCAGGAGCAAAAATGTATACGATGTTATTGGGCTTAAAAAGGCGATACAAATATTTCTTCTTGTGTCTTTGGTTATCATCTTCTTATCATTCGCCTTGACCGTGGCATTCTCGCAGCATTCAGACTTGGACTTCGCCATAAAGACTGGAATCGGGCTGTCAGTGGGCGTCGCACTGACCTTTCTTGTCTTCTTTACGTTGTGGAAAACGAAACAATGGCGTTTTAGCCTGCCGAAGGGTAAGGTCCTCAGCTCAAAAGGGTAGAATGAAGAAGATGAAAACTCAGCACGCGTAGCTGGGTAGTTATGTGCGAAAACGCTAAGCGGACACAAAACACCAGTTCACACTACAGACGTCCCTTCCTCCAGACACCTGAGCACAGACACTGTGGTCTATTTCCGTGACACAATCCTTGGTACCCAGCGAGCAGCATTTGCATGCACGCTAGTTCATCACGGTCGGTATCAAGCTGTTTTTGAAGAAAAGTAGACATCACGTGACATGGTCCTTCGTGCTCGGCTGCTTTGTGGCTCCTTTGTCCGCATACAGTGGAGTACCTCGGCGTGGCCGCGGAGCATGCTGCAAAGTCTCTCTGACTGTGACTTGGTCTGAAATATTCGCGGGGAAGGGGGCAGGAGGAAGGGGCTCCTCTGCTACACGTCTGTGCGCAAGCATCTGCGGAGACACCTGGTCCAGAAGAAACCTCCCTCCACTTGAGGTGTGGCATCGAGCGCATGGGCCGATTGAAGCATTTTGCGCTCAATCAGCGTGGCCCATGACCGATGTCGAGGAGGTCGGGTTGGATAACCCCCAAACCTCGTCTGTCCGAAGCTCCCTTTTGCGTCAACACTCATACATCCTCATCGATTTTGTGAGCCTGCCTTCCCAAGTGGTACCCTCTGAAATCTGAGTGGATGCCTGCCCCATGCCAACACAGTTTCGTTACACGTCATTAGCGACAATCGCTCGGATTAGAATTTGATGTACTTCAGAGTATCGCTGGTCTCTTATGCGCGTGATGATTGAACGCAATGGAGTTTGTAGATTGTTAGCCACGTTATTGACGTTCGCTCCTTGATCGATGAGAAACGCGACACATTGCGCGTGACCACCCATCGCCGCAAGATGAAGAGGAGAATAACCGAGGCGATTTCGAAGATTAATAATTTCTGTATTGACAAGAAGTTCGACACACGCAAGGTGTCCTTTCTCCGCTGCCATATGCAATGGAGTGTTTTGATATACATACCCTTTAATGTTGACATCAGCTCCGCGTTCTATGAGAAAACTTACGCAGTCCGCATGGCCTTTCTGCGCCGCAATGTGAAGAGGAGTCTCGCCCCATTTGTTTTGTGCGTTAACATCTGACACATCTGTCAGCGTGGCTACAAGTTGGATGTCACCATTCCTTGCTGCATGGTGCAGCGGCGTGTGTTGTGTACAATCTACAACAGTAGCAGTTGCTCCATGAGTTAACAAGAGTTGGACCGCTCTGTAGTCCATACGCCTAGTCGCCAAATCTAGCAACGTATCACCGCACGCCCCGTGTGGTTGATTAATACTAGTTGCATCTTGGAGCGAGTTCAAGACTATCCACAGTGACTTCAAGTTACCTACTAGAATGGCGCGTTTACCATAATCAATGAGGTCTTTATCGAATGCGTCTACTGTGAAAGTACTCAGTCGTTCAGAAAGCTTCTCTAATTGATGAAAATTGTCAATTCTGATTTTCAACCCTTTCGCGATATCCCTCAGACGCGGAGCGGCCCCAAGTAAAGATACCAGAGTAGCTCCTCCCAATTGTTCTAGTAGATCCGGAACCTCAACTACATCAAGTAGCGACACCTCCGAGTTTTCAGGTGACGACATCGGTCGTGCATATAGTAGTTCAACATTTTTGCGGACACAAAACACCAGTTCCACACCGAGCGGACGAAGCGCGCACGACGCCGACACGCACGCCGCGTAGACAACGCCGCGTCGAGCGGGCGCGCACGACGCCGACACAAACGCCGCGCGCACGACGCCCCCTCCGCCTCAGGACGACACAACTCAAGTGGAGGGAGGTTTCTTCTGGACCAGGTGTCTCCGCAGATGCTTGCGCACAGACGTGTCCTTCCTCCTGCCCCCTTCCCCGCGAATATTTCAGACCAAGTCACAGTCAGAGAGACTTTGCAGCATGCTCCGCGGCCACGCCGAGGTACTCCACTGTATGCGGACAAAGGAGCCACAAAGCAGCCGAGCACGAAGGACCATGTCACGTGATGTCTACTTTTCTTCAAAAACAGCTTGATACCGACCGTGATGAACTAGCGTGCATGCAAATGCTGCTCGCTGGGTACCAAGGATTGTGTCACGGAAATAGACCACAGTGTCTGTGCTCAGGTGTCTGGAGGAAGGGACGTCTGTAGTGTGAACTGGTGTTTTGTGTCCGCTTAGCGTTTTCGCACATAACTACCCAGCTACGCGTGCTGAGTTTTCATCTTCTTCATTCTACCCTTTTGAGCTGAGGACCTTACCCTTCGGCAGGCTAAAACGCCATTGTTTCGTTTTCCACAACGTAAAGAAGACAAGAAAGGTCAGTGCGACGCCCACTGACAGCCCGATTCCAGTCTTTATGGCGAAGTCCAAGTCTGAATGCTGCGAGAATGCCACGGTCAAGGCGAATGATAAGAAGATGATAACCAAAGACACAAGAAGAAATATTTGTATCGCCTTTTTAAGCCCAATAACATCGTATACATTTTTGCTCCTGATACGGTAGATCGGCATGTCGCCTCTAAAGACGTGTAACGAATTTATTTCGTGAGGTGTCGTTCCGTTAATAGTGGGACATCAGTAGAATTGAGCGATCAGATCAGTTGTATATGGCCAGTTTACGTAGTTGTGGGCCGCAGGGGCTACACACACGGAACGGGTTGACATGCGCGCGCACGGCGTATCCGCGGGGGGACCGATGCACATCGCGCCGTGCCCATGCACGGTATGCACCGATGTGATTAGCGAAGAAGCTTTGACGGCGGGGGGGAAGTCGATGTGCATACGCACGGCGTGCACAATGATTGCAAGCAATCACACGTGCTGCGCAAACGAAACATCTAGTATATGGCTACTTTACGTTAATGTGGGCCTTAGGGAAAAAAGTTTCTATGCGCACGCACGGCGCCCTCGCGAGGGGGAAGTCGATGCGCATACGCACGGCGTGCTCAATGATTGCAAGTAATCACATGTGCTGCGTAAACGAAACGCAATCACACTTTGTTCCGCCCGTCCTCCGCGCTCAGAGTCCCCCCGCGGAAAGAGTGAACGCACGGCGTGCACCTTCCTGGAAGTTGCTATGCGCACGCACGGCGCCCCGCGGGGGGGGAAGCCGATGTGCATACGCACGGCGTGCACAATGATTGCAAGCAATCACACGTGCTGCGCAAACGAAACATCTCGTATATGGCTACTTTACGTTAATGTGGGCCTTAGGGAAAAAAGTTTCTATGCGCACGCACGGCGCCCTCGCGAGGGGGAAGTCGATGCGCATACGCACGGCGTGCTCAATGATTGCAAGTAATCACATGTGCTGCGTAAACGAAACACGGCGACTTTATTTTAAAAAAAAGTTTCTATACACAGCCTTGTTTTGTACCAATATTGTTCATAACTTAAAAGAAAACAGATTGTGGTCCTCTTTTGACGGAACGCGACTTCTCCCTTGCGCCTCTCTCTCCCGAGCGCCGAGCGCTCCTTCCTAACCACGAACTAGACGAAGGCCCCCACGCTCCACGCTGTACCGCGTGCCGCTGTGCTTGTATGTGGTTTGTGGCCCGTCGAAGAGGGGATGAGAAGGTGCAACTCGAGGTTCCCTTTTGCCAACAAAACAACCAAACCTGAGGTTGCAGCCTCTTGCTTGGGGATGGGGGATGGAGGATGGATTATGGTTATGGATTAGAGCATTGTCAATGCATTGTGCATTGCGCTGGCGAGCGAGGGCCAGGGCGTGCGATACCTGGCCCTCGGCCGGGGCGCGGCCGAATGAAGCAGAGGCCGAAGAGGGCCTCAATCTCTATCTCTATCTCTATTCTCTATCTACTTCAAGCGCCGCGCCGGCGCGGGGCGGAAATGGAAATCGTCATCGTCGTAGCCGATTACTGCCCTTCGCCATTCGAAATTGCGGGCTGGGCAGTACTTTACTCTTTACTCCAATACCGGGAGAATTGGAGTTCAAGTTGCACCTTGTCCATTCACAACCACAATACACGAAAAGTTAGAGACGTGCCCTATTCTCTATCCTCTCTTGGCGCTCTATTGCCAAGAAGTGCCCCCTCGCCGCACGAAAAGAACCAACCGCATATGGTCTAGAACGAAGCTCCCCACTGATTATGCATTGCACACCACCACCTCGCGTGGAACGCCTTCCTATCGCATGTGCGCACTCACATGTGACGCACAAAACAAAGTTTTCCCCTGCACAATGCACAAAATCGTGTCGTTGTCCACCAAATGCACATCAACCACACAGACTCAATATTTGAGCCAAGGAGGTCTGAGATTGTATTCCTCCATGAACTCCTTGTGTTCGACCTTTGTTGGTCGGACAAGCTGCGGTTGCCTCCGCCGTTCGGGCCGCTCGGGCCACTCCCACTCATAGTTGGTCTCCTCTTCAGGCACCTTCACATCACGTTCAGGTGGGTAAAAGGCAGGTGAAGACTGTGGCCGGCTAAATGCCTGCTGACGCAGGTCCCCGTAGGTGTGATTTCGAGCGACGAGATATGACTCCCGGTCCGGCTTCCCGAAAGCGAGGTGCGTGGTTGTATTGAGTGAGTCCTTGTCATCCTCGGCACTGGTCGAGATGCAGATGGAGGACTTGTAATTCTTTGCCCAGCATTTGAGGTTCTCCTCCGTAGGCTCCGGCGGAAAGTTGAGCATCAGTGCCTGGGGATTGGAACCGTTCGAATCGGCCGTGACGATCTTCCGTTTCCCGAAGGCTGACTTGCCTGCGGTTCCCCCATTGAGCGTACCCCCAAATGGCAAGTGGCCGCCCGTGTCGAGGTGTGGGGGCACAGCGCCGGGGGCGGTGGATAGGAGGCGCGACTCGGCCTCCAGAATGGTGTCCGCCATCGACTTGGGCTGTCCACCCCGCTTCCAGTCCGCTGTCATCGCTCTACTCTTTGTGTGTGAGCGACGAAGGGTACCCTAGGCTGGCGGATGGCAGTTGCCCGGTATGGCGTGCCACGCACAGCAACACAAGGCCGTTTCGCTACAGTCTCGCTCGCTCGAGAGACTTGGCTGCCTGCCCGACGAGATTAAAGTTATACTAGTAGGAGGGGAGAGAAAGACGGGGAGTTAGCCACCTGGCGAGGAGAAGGAAGTGATCGTTTCTCTCGCCCCAGATATATGTATGTGGAGAGCCAACATGTGAAACGTGAAACACAGAATCAGTGAGTTTCTACGGAGGGCAAATACATATGAGTTTGGCTGAGTTTCTAGGAGAGGCAGTCGGGGCCGCAGGCCCCGGCGTGAGGTGATGGTAAAGCGGTCGGGGCCGAAGGCCCCGGACACCGTGAAGCGTGAAGAGGCCGGGGCCGCAGCTGCGAAGCCCATTTTCCCCGCCAACCGCCAAAACCCCACACCCACACACCCACACCCCACTGGCCACTGGCCACTGGTCAGCCGCTCCAAGAATAATAGCAATCGAATACATCCCAAGTCCAAGTCCCAAGTCCCAAGTCCCAAGTCCCAAGGAGAAGAAACAACTAAGTTTATACTTGGTTGCCCCATGGGGGGGCACGAGCCCCCCCCTCTCTCCACTCCTCCCCTGCCATGGGGGAGGAACCACTCATCCTCCTGGCACGCCTGATGGCTTGCCAGGAGGCCACTGCCCTGCTGACCCACTCTCTCCCTGGCAGGCACGCCTGCCTCGCGCGTCCTAGCCTGTCGTGGCCAGCCCATCGCTCCAACCCCCCCTCCCCCCCTGGTCGACAGGCAGACAGGTGCAGAGTGGGGGCCCCAGAGGCCCAGGAGCGCCAACGAGGGAGAGGCAGGGGAGGCCAGGGCCCAGCCCCAGCCTCCTCTGTCCCCTGAGCTGGCCTCCAGGAGCCTCCAGGGGCCGCCAGAGGGCAGGCAGCTGCAGGCCTGCCGCAGGCGCGCCATCGCGCGTGCCGCAGGAGAGGGGAGAGAGAGCGCGGAGAAGGGGGTGGGCGGAGCGAGACCTCCGCTCACCGAAAAATTGGTAAGTCCCGCACCTGTTTACAGGATAAGTCGGGACAGAGTCGGCCGCCCACTCGGAGACACAGGAGGAAGGGGAGGAAAGATCACCGGGGGGAGGCGCGGGCCACCGGACCATATCTAAGCTCTTCACCCCTATCCCCCTAGTAGTGCACGGGGGGAGCCGCCTTATGGCGGGGGGAGAAGGGCCGGGGGAGTGGGGGTGTAGAAAGTATACTACGTGCTACGTGTACGTGTAGTAGGTAGTGGATCCATTCGCCGCGAGTGCGGTAAGAATATTAGAAGGTTTTTTTCCCCAAGGAGAAGAAACAAAATAGTTGAGAGTTTGCGCGTCGCCACACGACGCACGACCACGACCCTCCTGCTACACATTCACACATTACATACCACTCACACCGCACACCGCACAACAAACACATGACACACGACGCACGACGCACACTTTAGACTTTAGACCTCAGACGAGCTATTTTTTGACGATCTCATTGCTGGGAGCCGCATTCTCATCGCCGACCCAATCATCTTCTGCATCGTTGTCGTCGTCGCTCTCCCGCTTCACTAGGGCAGTCAAACAGTTTTTTTATTAGGGATAAAAAATGACCATCTCACGGTTGTTGAGGAATTTTCAGGAATTTTTGAAGTTCCCAATACACCCAACTAGCACATATCCGGGCCCAATTGAGACCCAGACCTCCCCCTTGGGCCCCCACAACAAAACGTAACCAAATATTGACGAAAGACGCTAAAGTCACTTTAGACTTCACTACATCTGGCGGCGCCCAACCCGCATTTTGCACTGTGCGCTACGCGTGTGCATGGACTCATGACAATACACCAATTTATCCGCGGTCTAGTGGCTCAATCAAGCGTGGGGGCGAGGGGGGCGGTAAAACCGACCATTTTCCTCGGCAACTTTTCGTGGAGGCAGGTAAGCCCCCAGGAGTTTTTTTATGGGCTTGGGGGGACGGTCAAAAATGCCGTCCCCCGCATGTTAGTAGTTATAAATCACTGTTTGACCGCCCTAATGTTGGGTGGTGACGATTGAACGCTTCTCGCCAGAGGGGGGGGCGAGTTCGAATTGCCCTTCGACCCTCCACAAAAGTGTTGCACCTTCTGAGCGGACCAACACACGCAAAGGGAAGAGTCCCTGAAATGAAGGGTTGCGAGTTGCCCTTCGACCCTCGAATTGTGGGTGCTGCTATAATTTTATACCAAAATGAAAATGAGGGAGTGGAGCGGTGAAAAAAACTGGACCACAAGTTGCACCTTCTTAGCAGCAACAAGCGCTAGCAGCAACAAGATCGACCGAAGCGCAGCTCACGCGAGGGCCAGGGTCAAGGGCCGTCACCTTGAGCTGACACCAAACTAACACGTGGAGCTGGCTTGGCCGCCGCGTAAGTGGAATTGACACTGGCACAAGAAGAGAGCTCATAGTCATGTGCTATGTACAAAGGCAAGAGATGGTGAGATTGTAGGGTAAGGGTAATTTCTACATGGGATGTGGGGCAAAAGGGACGAAGCATTTTGGCCTCGGCCACATTGATTCCAAACAAGAAAGATGGCATTTCAAGAAGAAGATTCATGTGGGCGCTTGCCCACAAATCGCGAGTTGCGGGACTAGCTGGTGTGAGGCCTTCCGTTCACGTTTCCGAATCGCCCTGGTCTCCAATGCTCGTACTCAACCTCGGTACAAAACGAAGAATGAATGAAGGGAATCAAGTCTGCATCTTGTGCGGCCGTGCGCGTAGTCAAGCACTCTGCTGGCGGTCTGCTTGGTAGTGAGACGATGGGCGCAGCAGGAGAGGCCTCACCTAGCGGTTCATGGGTTGCGCAAGCCGGTGGCACCGCTGCAAAGGTGCTGGGGTCCCACGGCAGCCCAGCTGCCTCCGCGGCACGCTTGGCTTCAGCACGCCGCTTGCGTTCCATCATAGCAGCGCTCGAAGCTGACATCCGGCGCCGCCTCTCTTCCATCGCTGCACGATGTTGCTCATTCTCTGCACGACGGTTGACCTTGCCATCAAGGATACGAACTTGTGGCACCAGCTGCAAGATTGTAGCGTGTGGATCCCCGGCGGTGTGGCACAGAGGGTTGCCGTCTACGGCAAGGACGGTAAGCTGCGAAAGGCTCTTGAGAGAGAATAAAGAGGAGAGCGGAAGCCGATTGTGGTCGATTTCGAGCGTCGAGATCGCCGACAATGCAGCTACGGGCTCTAGTGCGTGAGCATCGCACAACAAGTTGCGCCGCGCGACCAGATGAGAGAGGAGCGGCGCAGTCTGAACGCCCGCGAGGCTGCTCAATCGATTGAGGGACACGTCAAGCTTGAGTAGTCCGGGAAATCCATGCACAAAGGCCAGCGAGTCGAAGCGGTTATTGCGTAGGGAGAGCGTGCGCAAGCCCGGTAGCGAAAGGCCGTTCAAGCAACTCAATTTGTTTTGATCAAGCGAGAGCGACAGCAGGGACAGGAACTTATCGAGTGGGGTTCCACCCCATCCGTTGCCCATGCTCGTTAGCCCAAGCCCATCCAGTGATATGTTTGAGTTCAGGTGGATCGTGCGGTACTGCCCTTGCTCGAGAGCCGCGGCGTGGACCATGCCATCTGTAAGAGGTGTGGCCTCCATTTGCTCATGGCACTCCTCTGTCACGAGCTTCCTGCATACCGGGCATGCGACCTCGAGGCCTGACGACTCGACGTGCGCCTTCCAGCAAGGAGACGTGCAGAAACGATGGCCGCAGCTCGTCGTGAATGGCTGCCCAACCGCCGCAAGACAGATGGGGCAGATGGCCTCATCGTCAATTGTCCGTGTGCTCCTTGGGCGTGCTGAAGCCGCGCAGCGTTCGGCGTCGCCGCCGTCGGCCGACTGGCGGCGATCAGCTTTGGATCCTTCGTCCAATTCTTCCTCAACTCGGCTCGCGTGCGCCCCTGGAGCGCCAATGTGCTCGCCTGTGTGTGCGAACACGACCACCGCTCCGCCGTCTTCCTTGGAAGCTCTCGCACGGCGGCTGCTGCACAAAGCCGCCTCGCGGCCATGCGACGCGCGGGCGACTGGAGCCGTGTGCGGCCGGCGTCGATGTTCGGGCACTCCAGCACCCCGGTCGACCGGTGCGCCCTCCGCTCGTTTGGGCCCGACGGCGCGCCACAGGTCGGCTTCGCGCGCGGCGGCGGCCGAGAGGAAGCTGTCCATCCGTCGCAGGTCCGCGGGGGGCGGGGGGCGGAAGGGGGAGGGAGGGGGGGGGTGGGGGGGGGGGAGAAGGAAAGGTAGATTAGCACCTAAGAAGTAAGTAGAGGCTATCGCTTCGCAACGGGCAGCGCTGCGCAGCGAGCACGCGCCGGCGCCGATGGCTCCAAGGGCCGCCAGGGTGCCGTTGGCGCCACCCAAAGGAGCCAAGGGAGCCCTACACCAAGGCTGCCCACGATCCTACAGGGTAAACACGGCTTTCCCGTGTTTGTACAGAGGCCAAAAACAGCCCGTTCTCACCGTGTGTCAAACGCCCTCCCTAGCAGCATGCCGGGTTTGTGAGGTTCCCGTGTTTCTAGAAAAGCCAAAAACAGGCCGTATTTGCTGTGTTTGGAGGCCCCCCTGCCGTGTTTAACATCTAGGCCCACGATGCTGTAGCGGAGGAGCGGCTTGCGGTCCTCGAGGACGTCCGCAGAGCAGCGGAACATTGAACATTGCCGAGCGACGGGCGAGAGTGCGCGGCGCGCAATACGCTTGGCGCTTAGGCCAGTTCCCTGTGGCCACCGACCACCGATGGTAAAGTGCGCAAAGCTTATTTGAGCAAGAGCCCTGCGACCTGCGAGCGATAGGGCGGTGCGTGACCACCAATCCCAGGTCCTTACCAACTTACCAACGCTGAGCGCATGCAGTTGCCGTTGGGCCACTGCCACTGGCTCATTCAGCGTGCAGACAGACGCGCACGAGCCTTGCTTGCACAACAGGCAACAGGCATGACATCTCTCTGAAGATTCGCGAGATGTTGCGGGCCCGCGCTGCCCTCAACAAGGCCAAGAAGTATGGCTGAGGGAGCATCATGCATCATCCTCAACAAGCCGGAGCTCGACCTAGTCAACCATGGAGGCGATCTGGCGCATAGGTTCTTCCAGCGCATGTACCCTTAGTGGCTTGGTGGTGTGCGCATTGGGCATTGGGCATTGGTTGGGCCCGGCCAGGTTTTCGCGTCAAACATGCCCAAATTTCTTTCGGAAATTTCGGTGGTTTTGCGCTGATTTTCGGATAGGGCTGCCCCAATTTCCAATTTTCGCGAAATTTTCGTTTGTGCTTCGAAGGTTCGAGGCCCACCGGCCACCCGTGGAGATGGACTGTTCCCAGGATCCGGGTAAGGCTCCTGATACTCCATCCTTGGCAACCCACGCGTCCGTAGGCTGCCTATCGACTTGGATAGCGGGTGAAGATACTTGGGAAGGCTTGGGGACGGGTGCAGTGGTGCCGGGGTCCGCGCGCGGCGGCGAGGGCGGATTTGGCGGTGCAGAGGGCGGTGATGGGTCCATAGGAACAGATTGAGTCAATCTCTAGTGGGTGATTACTAGCGAGAGACCACACACAAGACAGTAGGGGCTCAAGGGTACGAGGGGTCACGGTACGGCTTCGATCGCAGAGCGCTGCGACGGCTGCTGGGTGCGTACGAAGACACGCCACACCACTTTCTAACATAAACAAGGGCAACACGTAATAAACACGGGAGCGAAAGCCACGGTGGGTCAACAGAGAGAGCAAAGAAGGAACCAATTGGCCAGAAGAGAACTCGTCGTCGTCGTCCTAGAGAAGGATTGCACACAGAAAAGGCGCGAAAGGGATTCATCCATGCTTAGTGAAGATCCTACAAGATTCATCGGCGAATAGCGTCTCAACGCGAGCACAGCGGCGTGCACTTTACCTATAGCTTTTCGTAGCTTAGCCATGGAGTAGCTGGTAGACTTAAAAAGTCTAGAAGCTTACAGAGGTGTTAGTGTTAGACTTACAGAGTCTAGATGCTTGAGGTTCTTGAGGGTGTACTTTAGCAAGCAAGATGCTCGCTACTTCCTTGGTCTTCATCGACACGTGCTTACTACTCCCTTGATCTCCATGCCTGGGTGATCAGTCCAGAGCTAGAGCATATTCATATTCCGAGTACCGAGTAGAAAGAAGCCTGTAGAAGCTGCTTCGGCCACGTGGGTATAATGGTAGACCAACATTGAATGAAGTGTAGTGATTGATAGAAGCGTGGAGCCGTCGTAGACGTAGAGATAGACAGAAGAACGAAGATATTGATGATTTACCATCGCGGTTATAACGGTAGAGCGGAAAATAGCGAAATAGCCTGCAGAGGCTCGCGAATGCGACACCACCGTCCCTCGGCAACGGGCGAGGTGTTAGTTAGGTGCCGACAAGTCGAGGCCGCTTGTGCATCTTGTCGTCTCGCTCGCCCCTCCACCGCCACCCCCAGCGATCACGCCACACCTACCGCCACCCCCTCCCCTCTCCCTCTCCCCTCCTCTCCCTCTTCCCCTCTCCCCTCGCCCCGCCGGCCCGCCGGCGCCAGCGCCGCGCCAGCGCCAGCGCCCCGCCCAAAGACCCCAAGTTTCGCGTTGTCCCCTTGCCCCTTGGCTTCCCGCCCAAGTCCAAGTTTCGGTCAATTTTTTTCGAGCCAACCCAAATTCTTAAAAAAATTCGCGAAAACCTGGCCGGGCCCAACGTCCAACGTGCGCATGGTCCTAAGATCTACGAGGGCATCTTCCGCAGGGTGCAGGGTGAGATCCGTTCCCCAAAATTTCCACCTTGCTGAGGTCGTCATTTCCTCCCTTACTGCTGATTGAGAACCCTAGCTGCTATTTGACCGCCCTAACTTCAGCCGGCATCGTTTTCATTTGGCATTTAGATTTAGACATAATAAAGAAGGTTCAGTCCTGCATATGAGGAGACTCGCGTGCAACATATCAACGTACGCCCACACTCACTGCGGCGCGCGTTTAGCCACAGACTCCCTCCCCAAAATCGAATCCCCAGTCACCCTAGCCTGAGGGGAAGGCGGTATGCGCGGCGAGAACCCTCCACTCACTACTAGCAGGTAATAACGCCGTGACATGGGCGAGGTGGCACGTCCGCCACATCCTGCGGGAACCCGAGGCAGTTTAATGATGGATTGCTTACTTCTCCTTGCTGAGCTCAGGGATGGCCGCGATGGCGCCGCAGAAGACCATGCCGAGCGAAGCAAGCACGAAGGAGCCGACACGAGCCGGGCCCTTCTCGACATCATCAAGGGCCGCCTCGAGGACGGGCTGCGGCGGGACCGGGATCGGCCAGACGGGGTTGCCAGTGAGCGACTCGTGGATCATCATGCCGATGATGCCCATCATGGCAGCGCGGCCGTTGTTACGCTCGACGTTGAGCTTGAACTCCTTGCCAGAGAAGCCCGGCGTGTCAGGGTAGCGAACCCAGAAGGCAGGGCCAACATCTCCGGGGGCCTTGGCCGGGTCCTGGGCGAGGACTGAGTTGTCAAGAAGCGCGACAATGAGCACGATCTGCGCCCACGCGAGGTTGGGGAGCGCCGCCCACGAGGCCCAGGTGCCGCCCGGCATGTCGGAGAACTTGATGTCCTCCGCAAAGGAGAGGTAGCCCGGCCAGCGCACACCGGCCTCGGTGAGGACAACGTGGAGGACAGCAGCCATGGCAATGCGACCATGCTTGATCTCCATCTCCTGGAAGCGGCGGTACTTGTCCGGCATGGTGGTCATGAGGCCGAGCGGATCGTACACGCCGAGCGGCTTGGTCGTGCCGACGTCACCAGGGGTGATGGCCGTCATCTGGACGTTGGACAGAGCCGGGCGGCTCACCATTGGCGCAGAGAGCGCAAGGGCGGAGTAGGCGGCAGTCGAGAGCATGTCTGCAAGATTGGGCATAGGATGGGCGAACAGTCAGTTAAGCTCAGAACCAACTTCGAGACGGGCCGCAAGTTCACGCCACGCCTCGCGTGAGGTATGATGAGGTGTGGGTGAGATGGACCACGAGAGCGCTGAATCCAGAGCCCGGATGAGGCCTCACAGCACCCGAATCCGACGAGCCGAGCATCGGCACGCACAACGTGTCACAGAGGCAATAATCACACCGCGCTGTTCCGTGTGCCGCCGCAGCCATCAAGTCATCAGCATACACAGAGAGCTAGAATCATAGTTCTCGCTCGTCTCTGCGCAGCGAGCAGCGGCTTGCAGCTGGGCTGCTAGCTCGCTGGGAGGCTGCGTGTGGTGCGACTTGGTGGTCATGTGGTGTGTGCAGCAAGATCATTGTGACCATGCGCGCCCCCTCGACACCGCCTCGCCAATGGGGGAGGGAGAGAAGGTAGGAGTGAAGGGGGAGGGGGGGGGCTCGTCGGGGATGCACCTGAGCGAGGTGGGGGGCAGGAGAGGCGAGCCGCAGCTCTCGGCGGCCTCTCCCCCGCCCCCCCCCCCCCCCCTCTTTCTTCTTTTCCCTCAGCGCGGCTCCCCTTTCCTCCTCTCAGCTCCCCCCCGCCCCCCCGCCCCCGCCCCCCGCTCCCTCCCACCGCAAATTAGCTGCCGCCCTCAGGCGCCCGCCCCCCCCCCTCCCCCCTCCGGATGCCCTCCCGGCTATATACCAATAAACTTCACCGCCCGGAGCGGGGGGGGGGGGGGAACCTCCGATTTTGACCGGCACAGACACCTCCCCCCCCCTCGCCGCGCGCGGCGGGCGCCGAGGAGAGAGAGAGAGAGAGGCGCCCGGCGGCAGCAGCTTCCAGTACTTCCCCCCCCCCCCCCGCTCCCCCCCCCCCGCCGCCGCCCCCCGGCCCCCCCCCCGCCCCGCAGAGATCAAGTAATTTCCCCCCCCCCCCCCCCCCCTTCCCCCCCCCCCCGCGCCCGACTCGGCCCGCACCTCGCGCGCCTCCCGTCCCGCTCTCCTCTCTCTCTCTCGCCCCGTTTTCTCTCTTCTTGAGGCCTCGGCTCCCTCCCTCGCCTCGCCCCCTCCTGCTTCTCCTCCCCCCCCGCAGACTGCGGAGAACCCAGACCCCCCACAGGTCGGCCTCGCCTGCGCCTCCCCCCGCACCCCTCTCTGGTCCCGCGCTCCTGCCCAGCACCCCCAGCTTGTCGGCACACAGGCGCGAGCCTTGGGGGTGGACACAGGCGGGATCTTCCGCTCGCGCGCGCACACACGCACGACGCTCTGGTTCCGAAGCCAAACAACTAGTCTGCACATTGCGAGCAATTGGTGCGGCAGAGGTCACACGACTAGATGTGGCCAGCCAGAGAGGCAATTAGGGGCCTGTGGCTGTGCACGCGACCGTATTTATAGATCCTTCATATCCGTGATGTTCCATCGTTTCCGCGCCATTCTCCTCCGATGTTACCTGATTCCCTCCAAAATCCGTGTCATCCCACTGCATCTCGTGCTAATGGGCACCAGAGAGTCCATATGAGTCCGATTTCTGTGCGCCATCGCTGGGAGCGACGGGCACTGCCGCCTGACTCTTGTGTCCGCTATGTACTCACCGCGAGATACCCCCTGCACCTTTCAGGTTCCATGCTGTCTACTGCTGTTGCCTCGTTCGCGCTCGCGCCGATGCGCGCGCCAGCCCCGCAGATGTCTGCCATTCAGGTTGGCGACGTTGGCACCACCCGCCCGCTTGGTGTGTGGGATCCCCTCGGCCTCATGACCAAGATGCCGGAGAAGTACCGTCGCTTCCAGGAGATGGAGATCAAGCACGGCCGCATTGCCATGCTTGCTGTGTTCCACGTCCTGTGGACCGGCTCGGGCCACAAGTGGGACGGCTACTGCTCCTACCTCTCCTTCCCGCCGCTGAAGTTCGAGGACATTCCGGCCGGCACCTGGGGCTCATGGGCCGCCCTCCCGCAGGCTGGTTGGGCGCAGATCGTCGCCGTTGTCGCCATCCTCGACAACTCGCTTTTCGCCCAGGACCCGAACCGCGAGCCTGGTGATGTTGTCGGCGACCGCATCCCATGGGTGCGCTATGAAGACCCGGAGGTCAAGTTCTTCAAGCTCAATGCCGAGCGCAACAACGGGCGTGCGGCCATGATGGGCATCATTGGAATGATGACCCACGAGTCCCTCACCGGCAACCCCATCTACCCGCTCCCGTATGAGGCCTAAGACGGCCGTCTCCACGTCTTCGATGAATGCTGATATAGCTCGTCGCCGCCCGCCTTTTATTGATGGGCCAGTGTGCAGACTCCACTGTCGACTTGATTGCAGCGGTCACCAGGCGGTCATTCTCTCACCACCCGATCCATGCTCCCGTGCGCTACCTGCCTAGATAAGTTCGGAAGACACGCTACGGATAGACACGCTACCGATACGAAGAGGTTCTTGATGAGGAGGCGTGTTGTCGGCCACGAGTGGGTGGTTGGAGTGACTGGAGTTGCATTTTGGCTCTGGTGACGGGTTCATCAAGACGTCGATATTGTTATCCTTTTTCTTATAATTAGGAATGATCGTCGCATAATGAGAACACATCTGAGCGGCGTTAATACCACTAACCCGGTGATCGGTAAGGCTAGAGGCAAGGAAGATGGAAGATGGTCACGTGAGCACAAAGTACCTAGAAGTAGATAGTGACTCATAACTAGGTACCTACTTAAAAATAGTGCCTGCAGCTATGTCCTAGTTGTCACGTCAGGCCTGACGTCACTGTCGTCAGGTAGGTGTCAGGTCAGTTGAACCTGACGGTGACCGTCAGACGTCTCGTCATATGGCTGACCGATCTACGATTAAAAATATTAGAAAGGAGACCAGCACAGGTCCGAGCAGTCTCGAACGCGTGCCGCGTGCACTCGAACCTGTGCCACGACGCATTGTGCCACCGTAGCGTGCGTAACATCAAAGTAGTCGAATTTTGCCCTATATAGCTTATACTTTTATAAACATCAATTGGACCTGACGTCAGGTCTGACATGTCACATGTCAAAGTCTAGCCAGTTACCTTAGTAGGGTGGTCAAATAGGGCTTTTAACTTCTAAGGGTAAGGGTGAAACTTCAAAATTCACCGAGTCAAGATCAAGATTGAAGATTGAGGTTTTATCTTTTATCACGAGATCTTAGTTAGGGTATGGTACTGGTAATGGGTATATTAGGCAGAATCTAATGAGAATTATATTATGCACATTTTCGACGCCATTTCAACACACAGACCCAAAAACGTGTTCGCGCTTGTGCGATGTTGACCTAGCTAGGCCTAGGCCGGTCACTCACGCTTTTTAACCACTATTTTCGCCACCGCCTCCTGGTCTTGGTGTCCAAGCAAGGATTCCCCAGGGACCCCGGTAAATGTTTGAGGTAGAATTGTATAAGGTGTAGAAAATGGCAATGGGGGGGGGGGTAAAAAAAAGGGAACCTCAAGTTGCACCCTCTTCTCTAACCGTTAAGAACCAGCGTGCGACCTACTAGTGACCCCCCACCCTGCTCGCGAGAGCTCTGGCTGGGCTCTGCATGGCCACCACCTCCAGGCCATACTTTGGCCGATCACGCGCGATCGGACGTTGCGGAAGCTCCGCGTTTCTTTTAGTGATTGATGCGCCCTACATTCACTACTCTGATTCCCTCCCGTGAGCCCCCGTGAGCGCCCGCCTCAATCTCCCAGAATCCAGAATAGACCGCCACGAGCAGGGGAAGGGAGGGGGGTCACTCACCGACGCCATTGCCTCTCGTGGGGCGGGAGGGGGTTGTTCGGAGGGGGGAGGCGGCTGGCGGGGCAGGTAGGGGGGGACCCTGCGGAATCCTCGGACACCCAGGGGAGGTGGGAAATAGTGGTTAAAATGAGTGAGTGATCGGGCTACTACCACCGACATACTTGTCACCTATAACTTTTAAGTGTAACTGTTCCTTCACCCAGGCCCCAGGAGCGATCGCCCCCCGTCCTCTCTCTCTCTCCCCCCCCCTTTCGGCATCATAGTCAACCCCCCCCCTCCCCCCCCCCCCAACCTTTCTAGTTCCTGGAATCTCTCTCTTCTCTTCTACATCTTCCATCTGGCCCCCCGCCCCCTCTCCCCCCGCCCAACACAAACGACTGACTGACTCCCAACGGAGTGCGAGAGAGACGGTCGCGCTTTCCCGGAAGCCCTCTCTCTCTCCTTCTCTCTCTCCTCTTGCCTGTCTCACATACCCAACCACCCACGCACACGACCCAACGAGGTCCCAAAAGAGGGCCCAACGGGGAGGAGAGGCTGCGCGACAGGCGGTGGGCCGACGGCTGGCAGCAGAAATGGGATGGGGGTGGCGCCCGGCACTCGGAGGCGTTCTCCTCCTCCTCTTTCCCGCTGCCGGCCATCGCCTGCCCGTTCGTGCCACCGCCACCGCCACCGCCACTGCTCAGCTGAGGCCGAGCGGCGGCCACCGCATGCCTCTCCATGGCGAGCGACGGCACCCCTCAGCTTACGACGAGTTTGACGCGACAGGACATGTCTTCGTGGTGCAGGCAGACCTGCGTAGGCTGATGGCAGACGCCGTTCTCTTCCCCACGCGCTCACTCATGAATACCGAGTGGTTTCCCGACGGGCCGCCCCACCTGGGCAACAACAGCCTGCGAGATGTATCCGCCTTCAGCTACACCGAGGTGGACCGAGTGCGCTGTGCTCGACCGACCGCCAAGGGCACACCCGCCATATGGCTCAGCTGGGTCTTCTGGGAGTTCGACGGCGACCCGCCGGTCGAGTGGTTTGTCTCGGCGGCCGAGCAGTTTTTGCATCGGGCGTATGAGACGGCCCTCGCGTCCGCCGAGTCGCCCGTCTGTGGCCGCCAGCTGCCGCTGCTTGCGCTTCCCGTCCTGGGGACGGGTCATGGTGGAGGCTCGCGAGCCAAGGGCGAAGTGCTCGTCGCGCTCATGTCGCTGCTCTCCACCTTTGTCGAAACACGTCCTGTGGACGTCGTGCTTGTTACAAGGGACCGGCAGATGCTCTCCGCTGCTCAAGCTGCGCGCAACCAGAATTATGGCGTGGCACATGGCTCGCGAGCGTGGGACGTACTCTTCGACACCGAGCCGCGCCTGCGCCAGCAAGCATCGCAGCTCGCCTCGCTCGCCTCGCGTGATCAGCTCGTCCTGTTCCTAGGCTCGGGCATAAGCAGGGCAACCAACTTGCCCAGCTGGCGCAATCTCATGTCGGAGCTTGCTGAGCGTGCCGGGCTGGGCGCATATGAGCTGCATCAATTGAGCCGGCTTTCGCCACAAGACCAAATCAAGGTGCTTCAGCTGCGTCTCGGCAGACGGAGACACGAGTGCGAATCGAACGCCCTGACCGATACCGGCGACGCGGCGACCATCGAGTACTTGCAGGAGTTGGGCACGCTTGAGTTGCAGCGCATGGTGGTGCGTCAGCACGCTTCGCCCTCGCCGTTCGCCGATGATCCTATGTGCTCTTGAGCAGCATCTCGACTACGGCGCCCGCCCACATTATGCTTTTCAACCCTCTGAGACCAGCCCCTCGTCCATGCCGGCACAGATTGAACGGCTCGATACGCAGATGTACGCTATACCCCATGCGCTGCTCGCTTCACTACCGCACTCTGCGGCTGTCACCACAAACGCAGACTTGTGCTACGATCTCGCATGCGCGTCTGCCGACGTCAGCTTGAATATATTGCCGTACGACACGCGCATCTCACGATCATCGTCGCATCGCTGGATCCTGAAGCTGCACGGAGATGTGTCGCATCCGGTCGACATATTCCAGGCGAGACATCCGCTTTTCCATTTGCTGTCCTGCCTTCAGCCCCAAATTCTGGCCCATATCACTCTCCCTCTTACCGCCCGCTTCGCATTGTCCCCGAAAGGCCTACTCCCGGGCTGCTCCATATGGCGCCGACCGCCAGGCGCTCGTGGGAATAGTACAGGCACTCCTCATCACTAAGCACATGCTTTTTCTGGGCTTTTCCCTAT